>JAECUM010063982.1:0-20252 GCA_016617855.1 Megalonaias nervosa | reverse complement strand
CATACATACATACATACATACATATAGATAGATAGATAGACAGAGAAATAATGCACTGGGTTATTCAGAGGAATATAAACATTATCTTCCTGTTTGTCTTTGTCTGCAACAATTATTACAGTATGATTAATTAACAGTTTCCATTTATGGACTAGTAACAAAACGCTGTTTTATCGTTTGAAATGTTATTCATCCTTTGTATTCTTACAAAATATTTATGTGGAAATACAATAGGTAATATTTTACATTAAAATGTAAGTTTTCTCCTTTTTCCCACATTTTCTGCGGTACAAGTGGTTAATGGTATAAAAAAAAGAAATATCTAGAATTGTGTTTCATTCTGTTTTGCTGTATTGCGCTTTGAAAAGAAAATAATAATGTCATACAGCTTTACAACAATGTTGCGAAGCAAATTTTAAAATTGCCATTGCCATATCACTAGACGATAGAAAGATTTGTCAGCGTGAAAAAACAAACCCAACCAATTTCCTTGTTTTACACAGAGAGAGAGAGAGAGAGAGAGAGAGAGAGAGAGAGAGAGAGAGAGAGAGAGAGAGAGAGAGAGAGAGAACTGCTACTTTATCTTAACATTTTAATAACCGTTTTTATTGAGATATAAATTTAAGGAATCGTAACCTTTCTGTATTGGTTGATTTTTATACAAAATATTGTGCATTTTTTTAATGTTTTGAATCTGAATTTTTGTAATAACATTTACCTTAAATTAATTTTAAAAGAAAAAACAATTCCGTGGAATTGATTCAATATATTAATTTTGTCATTCTTGCATTTTATTAGTCAAAAAAGCTAGAGAATTTCTTGTTGTGTCCCTTAACAGCAATTTCTCAGTAATTCCAATCTTATTACAATATTGTATTCTGGAGATTCATGTCAGCTGGAAGGCAGAAAGTCAATAATTAATGGTCTCTGATAGCCTACAATACTAACAATAAATCAACAATCTTATAGTATTAAAATAATTTTGGCTTCAAATCGAGGAAATATTTGAACTATAATAAATCTCAAAGGAAGAAAAAATCTTGAGTCTAATAGAGACATTGTTATTGCAATACGTGTTAACAGCCTGATTTTAGTGTTTAAGGGTTCTGTTTTCAAAGATGATTCAATTAGAAAATTTGTATAGGCTATGTTCTTATGATTGTAAACAAATTACGGACAGATCCTTAACTTCTAGAAGCACTTTATTTGCTTCCGGTGAAGGCCGAGCAATACCGATTGTAGTGGAAGCTCGACCTCTCAAGTTGAATCATTCAAGAGGTTATAAAACATGTGCTACGCAATCTAAACTTTTTATTTGCAGAGGTTTATTTCGTCGTATTGATTTCATCCTTGTTCCATTGATAATAAAGTGTTTTCTTCATAATTCTCAGCTCTCTTGAATGAATACAGTCCGTCGCAACAAAGGATGATAGTTCGATTTCAGTTCTTGGTAAAGAAGAATAAACTAAAAGATTGAAAATCGTACGTCATACGACGAATATCAAACATCTTGAAGTGGGCTTGTAAAGCATCATCAAATCGTTAAACGGTGTCAAATGCGAAGGATGGGTTGAATATTAGCTTCAGGAACATTGATTCATAAATCTGAACCAAATCGAAATGAAAACGTGTCTCGATGAACACGATAACTTTACATCGCTTTCCTTCGATGTAGTATCCTACAGTCATTTACTATTCTTTATCATAAAGGTCATTCGATGAAATAGCTTACAGGAATAGATTTTTTAGATAACTCCATTTTGCATTCTAGAAAGGCAATTTTCAAGAAATTGTAATACTGGAAAGTTGGATGTTATTTCTTATATAAATATTTATACCTCCGCTATAGAGGCTATACAGTAGTTTGCGTGTCCGTACTTTTATCACAGTATCTTGTGAACACAACTAGTTTTTGTTGGGTTGCCATGATTTTTGTTTGGTAAACATTATAGTCATTACCTTCAGATGCGCATCTATATCAGTAAGCATTGCTGCAGTCCATAATTTGTGTACGAGTTATGACCCTTTTAATATTTGCAACTGAATGCGCTGTATGTTAGACTGTGAAGCTATAAAAGTCAGTACATATTATGGTCATTATCTGAAGAAGCGCTTTCCAAACGTTCATGTTTCTCTTCAGGTTTTGTTAAATTTCTTGCCCTTTTTCTACTTAAAATTTGGCATAGAGTAAAGTAAACTCCTCTAAACGTTACTGGATTCATTGAATTCCTGAGAAACTTACGTGCATGATATGGTCATAATAAGAAGATATTCTTATTTACAATTCACTTGGCCCAGACAAGGTTTTGTTAGAGTTTAACAATGTTTGGCAAAATCTTGTAAACGCAACCTGTCTAGCATGTGTTTATGGATCGCTGTGAAATTAGGCAATCATCATCTGAGGATGCGTATATTGCAAAACATCGTTGCTCCTGTGACCTTGTGAGAACAATGTTCCCATTTTGACTCAGAGTTGGGTGTATACTATATGGCTTACTCGTTTGAATGTAACCGCAGTTTTCAGACGACTGTTTAAAGTTAGGCACATATTATGGTCATCACCAGATTTGCTATGCTTTTAAACTAAAATGCTGTGTGTGTGTGTGTGTGTGTGTGTGTGTGTGTGTGTGTGTGTGTGTGTGTGTGTGATTTAGATTTTTAACGTAGCTTTAACAATTTTAGTCATATAGCTACTATATCTGCAGTGTGGCAGTTTATAGTGATGTCTAGCACTGGGACATCATGCCCCACTAGGTAGCATGATGTCCCATCCAGTCACATTATTCTGATACCAGGCCGACTAGTCCTAACACTAACGTCTTAATGCTGAGCGCTGGTATGACTAGGCTGGGTTTCGAACCCACGACCTCCCGCATCCGAGGTGGACGCTTAGGCCACTGGAGCGGTCAACGAATGACGGTGTCTTGTAACCACAGTTTATCTTGTAGTTAGTTTTGAATTTCTGTCATACATCATACACATTATGATTAGAATCTAAATATATTAATATTGACCAATCGCTGTATTCTCACCAAGTTTGAAGAGTTATTGCCCTTCTTGATTGACATCTGGGTACAATATACAATGTGTGACACTGTTTTGAAAGCAATTGTGTTTTGTTGTCAGTGGACTCCAGTGATATATATCTATCTATCTATCTATCTATCTATCTATCTATCTATATATATATATATATATATATATATGAGTATATATATATATATATATATATATATATATATATATATATATATATATATATATATATATATATATATATATAATGGTCGTCGCATGAAGATGAGCATTATGACCAAACATTCTGATTTGATCTTTTTTATAAGAGTTATTTCCCCTTTTGGCTTGGAGCTGGAGGCAAAGTAATCTCACAGTTGTTTTCAATAGAACTTTATGAATGTACTCCAAGCTGAGACCAAACTGTAAGTTACATAAATTTCAGTAGATAAAGAGTTATAGGTTTTGAGTTACTCCTGTTAAATTTACGATATATTTCCTATATTTTAGTCTTCTTTGTGGAAAACATTCCACGTGTTGTCACGCGTTATGCAACATTATTTAACCAGACCTCAGTTAATATGTCCCGCATTGGCCTTTGTCAGGAAGCTGTCGACTTTACTGATGGGTTGCTGGACAAAGCAAAGCCTTTAAGGCAAAATATCTTACAGCGAGCATTGCCCAACCAAACAAGAAATTGATTGCATTGAAAACAACATACCCCAGTAGCTACTGGCTTTAGCAAGTTAGATAATGAGCTGCTGAAAAAAGCTGATTGACAAAAAGGTCTCTTGAGTTTATACTATAGATTCATCGTCATCATAAGGGTATGGGACAGGTGCGGGAGTGATAAGCGTATATGTATATGGATATATAGTTCTGTTATGATAAAAAAGATGTTGTCGTTGTTGTTATTGTTGTTGTTGTTGTTGGGCTTAACGCCATTTTTCAGCACACGATAGGCTATACATGGCGGCCAGTATTAATGGTGGAGGAAGAAACCGGGAAATCCCCGGAAAGAACCACCGACCCACGAGAAGCTACTGGCAAGCTTTCTCACATATCCACATTCGCCGAATAATAGACTCGAACCCGCGCAGACAGAGGTGAGATGGCAGTGATCCGTAACGAAGAGCGCTTTAGACCACTAGGCCACTCGGGGCCCCAAAGATGTTGTCATATCTTGTTATGAAAAGTCTGTTGTTATCATAACCTTCTTCTCATTCCCTGCTATGAGAAGGAAATACTAGTAACTTTAAGAGATGCCTTGGTCCATGATTAGAGAGAAAGAGAGAAGAAAGTTCGGGCTCTCTTAAGGATGAAGGTGTCACTCATAACGGTGTAAATACGGTTACATCTTGGGGAATGGCAATGCGGAGGTACGACGGGATCGAACAATGATTCTTTCCTGTAAGAAGATAGACAAAGCCTTTCTGATTCCTGGACGAACGAACTAATTTAACACAGGCTGCGCTGCGCTATTTATACTGATTTAAGCATGTTCCTGGCCAAATTTTGTAAAGCGCTTGGGCCTACGTGTGTCCGTCTCGAACCAGAAGGAGGCTCCTGTCTATCCTAATGGAAGCGAGTGTGTTCGTTGCGTCATAATCCGCCTGTCAGCTTATTCTGTTTCAGAAAAAGGATGAGTTGTACAGCTTACTCAGTCAGGGAGGAATGTTAAAAATTTTGCCACGAAGTACTGTTTTGCTGACTTGGCATACGAAAACAAATGTATAATACGGGAGGGGGGATTTGCACTTTCTTGTAAAGGGCGCAATCTTATTAAAATGGTATATAATTGTAATACGGAAATAAATAATATTACTCTCAATATATTTTAACGTAAATTACTTTCAATATGATTTAATGAAAAAATTACTTTTTTATACAATTTAGAGAGAGTTTCAATGTTATTATTTTTACTCAAAAATTCTGTCCTAATAGTTCGATTAATTCTCATCCACACATAGAACCTACAGCAAATATTATTATTGACATTTACACCCCTATGTATGTATGTATGTATGTATGTATGTATGTATGTATGTATGTATAATGTATGTATGTGTGTATGTATGTATGTATGTATAATGTATGTATGTATGTATGTATGTATGTATGTATGTATGTATGTGTGTGTGTGTGTGTGCGTGCGTGCGTGCATGCATGCATGTATGTATGTATGTATGCATCGTCCATTTATCAAAATGTACCAACTGATGGCGAAATGTATATTCTGGTATATTAATAATTATAACAATTTCATCTTTCTCCAGGAAAGAATACCTAAAGGATACGCGTTGGATAGACCATTATGGTATTTATAATGAACGAACGTCCAATGTTGGCATAAGGGGTTGGATATAAAAACACTGAGATGATTAATTAAGTTTTCTCAGAGAAACTTGAGCTTGGCTTTGTTATAAACTTTAACAACACTTCAGTGTTAGTACGTTAAACAGAGGTTTTGAGTAGCTCTGTTGTGATATTCAGCATTTCGATATAGGATAAAGATGCCACCAAGGAAAAGTACTTAAGTTTACGTCGAGATCAACATCTTATTTGTTTCAGGGATTTCTTACCTTATAAAAATTATCTGTTGAATATAAGTGTCATTTTGTCTTTGTTATATATAGTACAAAGTATTGAACCGTAAAAAGTTTCTACTTATTAGAAAGTAGCATCTAGGTCAACACGTCAGAGAGAGAAGTCGTATTATACAATAAAAAGTTAGACATGTTTACCGAGACTTAATAACAATTATTTACAAGCTGATTGGTTAAAATTGCATCACGTGATTCTGAAAAGTAGAAGTTATTACTTCTTAAAACTATAATGGAACTCCGATTTTATTAACGGGCCCTTCTAGTGTGTTTTCTGAAAATATTTGAGCAGCAGAGAGGGTGAACCCTACAACTTTGTAGAGACCTTATTTTTGAAAATTAAGGGTTCCTACGAGGGTTTTAAAAAAACATTTTTGCCTTAATACTTCTTTAATTGACCAGATTTTTTCACAATCTGGTCACATACGTATGTCATTCACCCTCTCTGCTGCTATAAATTAAACAACCATATAGATATTATCAATAATGAGTATTGGAGAACCACACTCAGCTAAATTAGCTCGAGAGCGACTAGAGGCAATTAAAAAATATCTACCCGTTCGTGATTCTGTTAAGCAACAACTACAATCGCGTCAGGAATCTCAAGTTGAATTTGAGGAGGATACAAAAAAATTATTTAAACCTATCACTGAGACCACTAAAGGTATTCTACCTGTGTTGGAGAAAACCGCTGAAGCAACTGGAAAAATAGCAAGAAGAACAAAAAAGACAAAAGAAATTTTACGTGAACTTCCAGCCGAAATAGCTGCTGCGATGCCAGTCCCGGAAATACTTGAGGATGAAGATCAACCTGAAGGTGCCGAAGCACTAGCCAAACCAAAATCAGTAGTTCTAAGTACTGCTGAATTGATAAATAAATTTGATGAAGAAACTATTAAGGTAATTAATAAAATGAACCGAGATGAACTAGTTGAGTTTGCTGTGGATGGTTTTAGTCAAAGAAATAAATTAATGAAACCTGAACACGCTAAAGATATTAAAAACAGTGAACAATGGCAAAAATATTTATATCGTATTCGTATGAATGTTGAACAAGCTAGAGATAATGATCCATTATATCAGGGTTATGTTAGTGAAATTGATAATTTAATTCACTTAAGAAGAGAGGAGAAAAAACAACAAAAACAACAAAAACAACAACAAAAACAACAAGAACGACAACAAAAACAACAAGAACGAAAGAAACAAAAACCTCCAAAACAAAAAACACCAAAACCATTTGAGCAATCACTTCGTGATTATCCAGAATTACCATCATCACCACGACTACAACAAGAACGACAACAACGAGAACAACAACGAGAACAAGAACGACAACAACGAGAACAAAAACGAAAACAAGAACAAGAACAACGACTACAACAAAAACTGCAACAAATAGAACAAAAACAAAAACGATTGCAATCATCACAACAACCAATTGAAGAAGAGGAAGAAGTATTTCAAGACGCTCCAGGCGCGACTGGAAGTGGTTTAGGAAGTGGTCTTATTACTTGCCCCAATAATGTCCTTGCTGATGTCGATCGACTAGAAATCCTCATCGGAGGAAAACGAGCTGGTAATAATTCCACAGAAATTATTAATGAAGTAGCTGATATTTGTAAACGATTATTTAGTGGCGGCATCATGGATATTAATGTATATCGATCTCTCATTAATGAAATCGCCGACGATTATTACAGTGATTAGATACAATTAGTGATAAAAACAGTTAATAATAACAATGATCGTGCATGGTACTCAACGTGGACCTACCATGGTCAGGGTAATAAACTCTCGATTACCGATATACAGAGCAACCTACGGAGATGGACTAGGTGATGTTGTTCAGGGTCTGTTTACAAGAATATCCCCAAAAGCAATACCGATTGCAAAGCAACTAGGAATGAAAGCTATTGATGTTGTTCGTGAAAAAGGTGTAAGCGCTGTTGGTAATCTCGCTAGCAAAGCATTCTCAGCGATCAAAGATAGACTATCACGATTAATACGCAGACCGGCCCGACCTGTGAAATTACCTAGCACCGAAGTGATGCCAGCAAATGTCAGTAAAATAATAAATCAAGCAGCTAATCAAAACCTAGCGGAGTTAGCTGATATCCCGATGTCGGAAAAGGAAAAAAATATAACCGCTAGTCTGATAGCAGGAAGTGGTCTTCGAGTTAGACGAAGACGATAATAATAAAGATGTTTAAGCGCATATCTGACCCCGCGTTTGACATGGACGCACCAGTTCTCAAGGATGAGTCTGTGCGCGATTATCAGTATTATTCTTACGACGCTCGAATCCAGATCAGCGTGGACGAATCGAACTACAGGTTCAGGATACAAGTAGGTATTTTCTACCCGCTGAAGCATTTATTGAAGTCGAAGGTGAAATTTTAAATAACGTTGTTCCTGCAGCACCAGTAGCATATGGCCGCTGATGTTAGTGTTGGTTTTGTTAATAATGGTATTATGGCGTTATTTGATAGCGCTACGTACATGATTGACGGAAAAAATATTGAATCAATCCAGAAAGACGTCGACGTTGCCACGACGATATTGGGTCTTGCGAGATACAGCGACGATTATTCAAGATCAGCTGGCCCGTCAATGATGTTTGCAAAGGATACAACTGATTTTCCAGAAAGTAGAAATGTAACTATAGGTAATGTGAGAGATGCAGGAGGAGCTGCAGATACCACTGCAGTAACATCGATGAACGCAAATTTTAACTTAGGATTTGCAGTACGTAAATCAATGTTAAAAGGTGATAGGAGAGCATTTTCATGTGCGATTCCGTTGTCACATATCTTTGGATTCTGTAGAAATGTCAGAAAAGTCATTTTCGGAGCTAAGCACACAGTTGTACTTGTACGAAAAGGCGATGATAATGATGCAATCTGGCGACCTGGTGCAGTTGATGCTGGTAAAGTAATTCTTACAAAACTTTCACTGTGGATGCCAGTAATGACTCCATCGATATCTGAAGAAGATCGGTTACTATCTTTTATGAGTCAAGGTGGTAAATCGACGTTGTCATGGTTAACGATGACCACAGATGCTGTTCAGAGTGCAATTGATGGTTTATTTACATGGCAGATAGCTTCTCAGCAAGGTGTTTCTGCACCAAGACACATATTTATTGCATTACAAAATAATGCACTAGTAAACGATCAAGATGAAAGTATTATGTTATTTGATAAACTCGGTGTTTCTGAGGTTTCATTAAGGATAAATGGACATCAAGAACCATCCGAAGATATATTAATGAATTTTGATCAAAATCATGTAGCACGTGCATATCATCGATTAATGACATTTATGGGTCGTGATCAAAATATTGATACTGGTTTACAAATATCTCAGTTAGATTTTACATCGCTGTATCCGATTTATTACTTTTCACTAGAACATTTAGATTTAACAAGACAATCTGTTGTAGATATTCATTTTCGAGCTCGTGTTGATAGAGATGTTGGAGCTATTCCTAATTACAGAGCAATCGCAGTTATACTCAGCGATAAATCAATGTTACTCGAAGGTGCTGGTGGACGAATGAGAGTTATTGATGCTCCAGTAGAAAACATGTAATTAGACCGCTCATAATATTATAATGTCATATCATCACGTTAGTGTGAGTCTGACTCCTGGTCAGATTAAAAAGCTACAATCATCATCAAAAAATAATCGTGCGGTAAAAATATCATTAAAAAAAGAACAAATCGCGGGTGGTCCGAATAAGCTATCGCTGACTGAACGTCAGTATAATCACTTTAATAAAGCCAAGCGATTAAAGACTGGTGTACGACTTGATCTTTCCGCAGCGGTTATTAAAGACATCGCTAAAACGGGTGGTATATTTCCGCTTCTTGCAGCAATACCAGCATTAATAGCAGCTGCAGCACCAGCTGTTGCAAAGGCAGCTGCGCTAGGTGCTGTTGGAACAGCTGCTGGAATGGCGTTAAAGAAAGCAACCGGAAAAGGAATCAAAAAAAAAAAGGAAGAGGTTTAAGATTACCAGGGACCCCGCCTTCGTGGTACGGAAGGGGTCTAAGATTACCAGGGACAGTTTACTAATATCACCTATGTCCAATTTTGATTTACTTAATGCTGCTAAGCAATTAAAAATAAAAAATTTTAGAGGTGTTTTTATGCGCGATCAATTACCTACCGTTGCAATGCAACATGAAACCGGTATTATTAATCTCGATAAAAATTCTGGCCCAGGCACGCACTGGGTGGATATGCAATTGATCCACGTGGAATTATTTATTTCGATTCGTATGGATTAGCACCACCAAAAGAATTTCTTCATTACGTTAGCAATAATACTGCTCCAATCTGGTATTCAACGCTACCGACACAAAAAATAACTGATCCTCCAATATGCGGCCGTGAAACCCTCGCTATGCTTGATGCTGTATCAAAATCAACAGCACCGCCTCATAAAGTCGTACACGCGTTCACTACACTACGTCATAGTACTTAAACAGATATCAGTAAATATAATGGTAGATATTTATGGAAGATCCTCAGGTAGAGCTCAGAAGTTCGATTTATCTAAATATGTAACCATTGATCAGCTCAGAAATGAAATCGATGATTTATTAAATATAACAAGTGTGGATCAAAATGAAGTCGTCGTTTTTCAGGACAAACAAGGACGATTAAAAACGAGTAATATACAACTACTAGATGTTCTTATACGAATTCCCAACGCGGTTGTTAATAATGTCGTTACTTTCACTGATCAGGGTAAAATACAGGATTCCGGTAAGTCGGTTAACGATTACGTTAAGAAAACTGGTGATGTATTTACCGATGATGTTATTATGTCAGGAAGAAAAATTACGTATCTTGGAGATCCAATCGCAGATACAGACGCAGCAACAAAAAAATACGTCGATGATCAAGAATCCAAGTACGTGTCAGTGCGCGGTGGTATAATGCGTGCATTTCTCAACATGAATAGTAATGGTATTAATAATCTCAGAACACCAGAAACAGATTTTGACGCTGCAACGATGAAATACGTCGACGATAGGGAAATTCCAATAACTACTTCATTAACGATTATCAATGATGGAATTGCTTCATTTAGAACTGAATTTAATAATCACATACAAACATTTCTAAATTTTCGTAGAAATGTAAACAGATCTATTAACGAATTTTTTGGAACTCCACTTACTGTTATTATTAATCTCGCTGACATTAACGCAAGACTCAACGATATCATTAGAGGTATTCCTAATATTATTCAAAAAACTAATCTCGTTAAAATTCCTCACAAGCAGATCATTAATATCGTGTACACAGTCGCATCAGGAAAAGCAACATGGTCGCAGGAAAATAACACTTTTAAACATACTGCAGAGGTTACTGGTGTATACAGATTATCTGTATTTAGTAGTGCAAAATTCAGTATATTTACCACATTTCCATGGCGTCATTCAACCGTTGATTTTTCTGGAATTGTGTCTATAGTGTTAAATAAAGATGTCGAGGAAACGTTTATGCTAATAGCGAATGATAAAAAGTTAACCGCAGCGACTTATTGGTGGTGTATTGAGTTTGTAGCTGAAACTCCCGAATTAGTTATTTAAATAAGTATAATGAATCAAGAATCATTTATCGACGTTCAACGTCACAGATACACTCAAGTATGTGAGTGTCAAACTAAACTAAAAAATATCATCGACGATTACACGATAAAGGTAAAAAAATATCGTCGTCGTATGGTCGTTATTGATATAATGGTATACTCGGTTTCTGCTGTTATTGCTGGAACTGGATTATTATTATCAACAATAACGATGACAGCGCCTGCAGTTGTAACGATTATAGTTTCAACGGCAACAACATGTGCAGGTATTTTCAGTATTATCTCTAAAAAAATATCTACGTGTACGAATGATAAACTAAATGAGTACGTGATGAAATTCACACAGCAACAGCCGCATACACTAAATTATGCTCGTATATTACAGCGTATCTCAGTGATGGTAAAATATCCGATGAGGAGTTCGTAACGATAATGAAAACCTACGATGAAGCGTTCATAGTGGAACGCGATGCGTTCTCTAGTGACGGAAAGATGGAGAATTAAATAATAACGATAATAATAATGTCAGAGTCGCGCGAACTATTACAGCAGATCGTAGCTAATACAACGCCGTCAAAAACTACTATGATATCATTAAGTTCAACCAATCCTGAATTTAGCGTTAATTTTCCAACTGCAATTCCAGCAAAGGAAATAGCATTAGCGCAATTACGAGTTTATTATAGTTGGCCTAATATTAGATCAAAACCGTTTGGTGGACAACAACCAAATAATTCACTGGTATTTGCGAATAAAAATAAACCAGATGGAACACCTGATTGGCAAGTTGTTGGAATTTCAATGGGCAGTTATCAAATAGAACAGATTAATGATGAATTCCAACACAGAATTAAATCTATCACAGGGAAAGAATCTAAAATAGCGATCACTGTTTATGAACCAACACTATCAGCGGTTATTGAAATAAATTCTCCTGATTACCTCGTAGATATTTATCAGAGTTCGATTAGATCCGTGTTAGGATGGCCTGATGTCGCACCTGTTTATAATGGAGTTTCAGAACCAACTAAAAATGAGTTTAAAACGAGTGAAGAAAAATTCATTAAAGATCCAGAATATCGAAAAAAAACAACCATGGAGTAATAATACAAGATTTGGATTTCCAAACGATGATACATACTACTTTACCGATTTTGACGGTAAAAGAATCCCCAGATTGAATAAAGCATTATTTATTGTTAACATAGACACCAGGACGAAGATTAGTCACTATACGGTTGATGTAAGATTTATTAAACATTTTTTAGATACTCTTAAACCTGAATACGATAAAACGTTTAATGATTTAAGAAATTTACTTATTTCATTATCACAACATTATAATGAAAGTGTAAAGCAGCAAATAATCGAGTCAATAAAACATTTAAATGGTATCTTATTCGATTTATACATCGTCAATCGAAGTATTATAAACATTGCGACTAAATTCGATGGAAATCGTTACACAAATCCAGAATCTAAACAAGTATTTCTTAATCATTATAAAATAACAGAAAAAGATTTACAAACATTTGTTATACCGGATTTAAATAACGCTGAAATGAAGAAATCGTTAAGTGATCTTATTGAAGAATATTATCCGGGAGTAATTGAATCGGGGAAAAAAATAGCCCCACCACCGGTTATATTAAAACACAATAACAATCCCTTTAGTGCCGGTAGACATATATCACCAGGCATTGTAAACATAACAACAACAATTGCAGTCAATCTGGTATGTGATGTTATTGAAGGTAGCTATCAGGTAGATCTTTCTAAATCTAGCCACCACAGTGGCACTGCGGAGCAAGGGTACATATTATTCAGTTTTAGCCCGATTGTCCCCCCAGGCTCGTTAATTGTGTCAGAACCAATTAATCCCGTTTACCTGCGAGTTCATAATCCATTTCTGACAAGAATAAATTTCAAACTCACTGACCAGGCAGGAAACATTTTGGACACGAGGAACGAATCTCTTAATATAAACCTGTATGTACGCTCATAGAGCGTTTTTATTATAACAATATCCGGATATTATTCTTTTGTTTACATAAAATCCGTACACAATGAAATCTAGAAAGCTGTGGCTGCATATTGATTATTCAATAACAGCTGTGCGTAAAGTTATTTTAAGACCGCTATATATTATAACTAAATCAATATCCGCTGTTACGGCCCACGCATAGACTCAGTGTTATACAGAATTATATATATTTTGGAAACTAGAAATATAAAATCTCATTTTAGACAGAAAAATGTGGTTTTTGTTAAGAATATTGTAGTTTTTAGGAATAACGATATGACTGACACATTGGTAAACACATGCTAACTTTTTCAATATGTATTTATAACAAGGTCCGATAGCTCAGTTGATAGCGTGTAGAAACTCTCATCCGGAGGGTCATAGTTCGAAACCCAAGAAGGATAAATTATCTGCGGGGGCGATTTTATGCCAAAATTTATAATTTATTGGGGGCTCCAGCCACCCCCGTCTTCAGAGTACACCAATCCACTACGTCAACACGTGGTGGATTCACTTTTGTGAATCACCCATTGGTTGATCGTTATGGGTTGGTGTGCTGGCGTGAAGACGGCATTTCATCATCATCATCATCATCATCTCATCATCATATCATCTCATCAAAATATACAGCGGGGGGTGATATGAGGTCGTGACCTTGTGACTTCACTAAAGGGGTACCCCACACAAGGGCCATTCCAAAAGACACAATCGCAAACTAAAAATAAACCTAATGAGATTCCAGGTCACAAAGACCAATCAGCCTTTGAGTTCTTAGAGTTTCGGTTACGGATATCTAGGAATTCTTGTAAGGCAATAAACAGAATCTGATTGGTCACAAATAAGACCTACACGTACAGACAACCCTCTGAGCCTCTAAAGTTTCGGTTACGGATATTTAGGGGTCTCTTTGGGGGTAAATGTCTAAACAAAGATTCGGAACCTCATTAGGTTTATCTGATACAACTATGGAATGGTAGACTGAATGTCACCCCGCGCTGTATATTTTTGTTTATTTTTATATTAAATATAAAAAATAAATATATATAATGAACCATGAAAACATCAATGATATTATCTGTGCTATTAAAAAACTAAAACATAACGGAATAAAAATATCTGATAATCTCGACCCTCAGAAAATTATGTGCGATTTTGAATTACTGCAACAAAGAAAATTTGATAATAAATATACACTATCTTCAAACTACAGATTTATAAAATTAATTTATCAATCCATGCTTGAATCACTAGCCATGGTAAACGACAATCAAATAAAGCTATTTGCACCTCTTGCACGTTCTATCGAAAATATTAAATCCGAACTGTCTCACGAGTACGAAAGAAAAAGATTGTGGATAATCGTGTAATGCAATTAAGAAAGATTATGCTATCTGATTCTGTCAATGCTGAGAGCGGTGAAGGTGAACCCATGACAGAGTCAGTGACTGTAATTATGGCTAAACAAAACCCTTGGGAAAATTAACAGAGTCGAACTATTTGTTTTTGTAAGAAGACAGAATTAGACATATTCAAATACTATCCGCTGATCGTATGTTTTCGAAAGGGCAGATCTAGTAATATTATTTGCGACAAATTGTACCGATCGTGAATTTATGCTAAAATGTTTTGCAGCCGCATATATTGATAGAAAAGTAATTTCCCGTCCTGTTTCTGTATTTATTGATTTAATAGATCTTCTTTCAAACTTTTTACATTTTCCAGTATTTCCACGTGCGGAATTTTGACTTTGTGTAATAGTCTGTAAATTAGATAACCGATTATTCTGGGGGTCTCCATCAATGTGGTCAACTACAAGTCCATCTTTAATGACCCCAAAATGACATTCAAATATGAATTTATGTGAGTAATAATGTTTATTTTTCCCAGCATGAAATCTAAGATAACCAATATTACAAATACTACCGACTGGTTTTTTCAATCTACAGTGTCTGATTACACCTTCTCGAGATGCTTCATAATTGGTAAAGATTGGATGTGACACAAACTCATTTTGCTCCATTATATATATAATATTATTTGTCTAAATCATTGTTTTGAAATCTAACCAGATAATCTTCTTCTGTCTTTATAGGAGATTTACCTGATAATGTATTATTTTTTTTGTCATAATATCGTTTTAGTTCTCTATATATTTTTCCGCCACATTTTAGACACAATTGAGTTTTTCCTCTTACTCCAACACCGCATTTCACACACGGTATTGGTCCTGTACTTCCATTTTTGATACTCTGTGCATGATTTCCGCAGTATTTGTTCACACACGATTTATTACAAGTAGAAGTATATCCAATTTTGAGCCAAGCACATTTGTTTTGTGTTTCAATCATTATATATATAATAAAATTTTAATTTAAATATTTGTTTTAATTATATGGAGGAATTATCCGTTATTGAACCTTCCCCTGCTAGATTTGACCTTGACAGACTATCAGAATATAAACTCAGTACTTCGATGCAGGATCTGGCATTAATGGTAACCGAACGTATTCGTGAAGCAAAAAAAGGAATTTCGTGACGATGATGCAGTTTATGCATGGTCAACATTCAGAGTTGGAAATGTTACTAATATGATGAATGACAAACGAGGAAAAGTAATTATTAATCACCTTGATAATCAAAAATATTTTATTTTAATAAAATTTATTGTAAATACAGAAGAAGATATTTGGATTATTCGTGATAAGCGTGATCCAGTCCGTGTGCAGTCCGGGGGTAATATTGTTCTTTTAAGTAATACATCTAAGCCCGGAATACTTACTGGCATTGATAAACCCTATTATATACAGAGTTATCCAGCAACTGCAGTTGTATATGGAATATTTCCGCTGAATGATAAACCTAATGTTGCGGATCTGAAACCGATGAAAATATCAAGAATAAACTGCGTAGCTGAATGAGTTACAGAACATTTTACAAATGCGATACGTGGTAATGGTTTAACTGATTTAAGACATAAAAAAATAAACAAATGGGCAGAGTCCGTTAAAGATGCTGGTGCATCTATTAAGGATGCTGCTGAACTAGAAAAGTTATTAAGATTTCCAATAACAGTAAAAACACTAACCGGAGAGATATTATACGAACCAAAATATATAAAAAATGGAAACCCTATAACAATCGTTGATCATAATGCACATGCATGGACCTCAGCAGTAACAATATTTCCACGAGATAGAACGGTTAAATTTTTATAACGGTGACATCTTTGATTTTATTAAAAATATCAGCAAAAGCGACCCTGTATCCGTTTGGTTATTTCAGAGTTCGGAATATGATCATTACGATCAGTTTGTACGGCCTAATGGTGATATTTATCGTACAGAATTTCTTCATGAAGAAATGGAACATCTTGCATTGAAATATACCTCTGATGATGTCATAGTTGGACAATTACTGAATAACTGCTTTACTGTACCATCGGTTGCTGCCCATTTCGCTCAGGAAAAAAATTTATGGAAAACGACACGATCAGAATTCCTTGAAGATGTCAAGAAAAGCTGTATAGAATATGGTCACGGTGGGTTATGGAACACCAAATACAACCATAGTGATGTTATCTCAATTGATATGGTAGCGTGTTATCCTGGGAGTTTTCTTGGATATGGAGTATGTTCTAAGTACTTTAAGAGATTCGGACATCCTACACATGACATGACCAGGGTTGCAATAAACGGATCCTTACCAGATATTGACTTAACAGGATTTGCTCATGTAGAATCATTCGAGTTTAGAGAAGATCTCCATGCGATTACTTATATTTGGTTCGGAAAACATTTTTCAGAGCGATGTTGGGTTCCGATAGTACTATTGCGATATATGCTTGATGCTGGATTTTTAATATCGTTGAGAGTAACTGAAGCGATTATATCGTATAGTTCACAGAAACAAGTTTGGTTACCAGAACCGAACAGATTTAATATTGATGATACCAGAAAAGAATTCCCTGATATTGATGAAGATCATGTTATTAAAATAAATAAATGCAGGAATAAATACGATGAGAAATTTACAAAAGATCTCGGTAGAAAGATAATCGGTAAATTTACTCAAGGTGGTTCATACGATTATAAACAAGCGTGTACAAGATTGATTATGGATAACGCTGAACTAGATTTTATAATCGCTGATACAACTGAGAAAAATATGTTTATAAACAGATGTAATGCTTATTTATCAGATGGAACGAAACTAGGTACCATTGTGAGCTACCTTGATGGCGACTCACCACAATTTACTCATTTAAAATCTTCGATGTTAGCTTATGTTTCGATAAACCTACTATCGATGATAAATAAATTTCCTCATCACGCTGTCAGAGTCGCTACGGATTCATTTTATGTACATAAAAAATATAAGGATTTATTAAAACTCGGTAATGGTGAATGGGGGACGTGGAGGATAAAACAAGAAAATATATTTAGTTACTCTGAATCTGCAGATGTTGAAATTGTGGAGATATATTACAAAAATAATAATCAAATATTAAAATCATCTGCACCATCTGTGTACGATCCTGTATCTAGACATAAGACTGTTTATCTTAATGGGTGTGGAGGGTCAGGTAAAACAACTCGTGCGATTAATTTATTTATAAATAATAGTTTAGATATAATTGTTTTGACACCGACGCACAAACTTGCTAGAGAAATAAAAGCAACGAGGAGTAAAATCGTGTACATATCACAGTTTCTTTAGATGGTGCGGAGACACGTGGACTCCATCGCGGATGGGTGAAAAATATATACCTAAATATATTATATGGGACGAGATATGCACGGTGTCGTTAGAAACACTAAAAACATTTCTTGAATGGTTATTGACAAAGAATACTGCTGTGATTATGTGCGGCGATCATGGTCAACCACCACCCTTTGTTGGAGAGTCTCCACATGAATGGCTAAAGAATAACGTAAATTATTATGAAGAAATAAATGATGACCATAGAGCTATCGATGAACCGCTGAAGGAATTTAAAAGATTAATCAGACTTCAGCCAGACAGAGTACAATGTGAGATAATGCGAGGAGTAATTCCAGAGACTTCTATGAATGAATTTTGGACTTTATGGAATCCCGCTGATTTGATAGTCGCGAGTAGAAAGATAGTTCGTGATGAACTGCAAAAGAAATTATTTACGTTACATAAAGAAAAGTTTCCAACGTTACCTGTACCTTTGTGCTATCGCCCAGCAGATACTCGACGACAGAATATTGAAGTTGAAATACCAGGTGGAGACGCTGAAAATGTCCGAGTACAAAATCTTGTACTGAATGACATTGTTTTGGTTGCCTGTGATGTTATTGAGAGCGCATTGAACATGGAAAAATCACCGTGGGTGTTAGGATACGCTATAACAATTCATTCGTCACAGGGATTAACTATCTCTGATACAAATATCTGGATTGTAGATGATCGTATCGAATGGTCAAACTTAGTCTATCTTGCAGTATCTCGTGTTAGAAGAATAACTCAACTACATAGGGTTATTATGAATTTTATAGAAAATAATGATCAAACTGATAATAATGACGTAATAAGAAAAAAATTAGCTGGTTATAAACAATGTGACAAAAAAAATAAGCGTGATTTTGATATTGATATTGAATTTATTATAACACTAAAGCAACTACAAAATAATCATTGCGCAAGTTGCAACTGTAATATGTTATGGCAGTGTTCGAATCCAAGACAATTTACCGTAGACAGAATTAATAGTGATCTCGATCATACACGTACAAATGTAATGCTGACCTGTCTTGACTGTAATCGACGTCGAGGTTCTGGACGTTTACAAAATTGAGCTTGGTGGTAATTGCGTATCCTCAGGAATTACTTGTAATTGTTCACGCACAAATCCACGCTGAGGGGCTGTAGAATCTAGTCTGTATATTGGAGGTCTACCAGTGGATCTAACCACGCTAGAAATTTTATGTGTAGTCACGCTCCAGATAGGATCGGCTGCTCTTTTTTTACCACCTTCAAGTTCGCCAGGTTCATATAAATATCTTACAGTTACATTACCTAATACTGGTTGAGAGAAAGATTCACGTCGTTGTATTGGTATATATATATTTTTTTTTTGATCGCATTAGAAGGTTTCATGGAAGCTGCACGAGTAATTTCATTATTCAACGCAGCTATCACACTCGGTAATCTTGCAACCCATTCACGAGATCTATCTTTGAGGTCAGTAGATATTTCCTTTGCATATTGATATCCGAATAACCGCTCGGCAAGAGTTCTATTAAATCGTTCAACGATTGCCTGATCACGATGAATTTCAGTATGTCCTCGTCTGATTTTAACGTTATGCTTGTTCATCAACGATGATACTACCCAAGAAATTCTTTACCAGGATCAACTTGTAATAACCGTGGCCATCGTAGACCGCCACGTTGATAAATGCGTTCAAACGCAGATGCAACTTCAGATGCTGTTTTTGTTGATAATGGCTCCGCTTCTTTATATCTACTCGCAATATCAATGACAGTTAACGCGTATTTGTACGTGCGTGATTTTCGTCCACGTGTTTTAATAGTATCGTGTGATAAAAACAAAATATCTGCTTGATGAACTTCATTAGGGACACTAACATCAAAATGCGCGTAATGAATTCTTTTAGGTGGACTTAGGAAGATTTGCCATATTGCCTGTCGTGCTAACCATGATGCAGCGACATCACGTGAAATTTTTGCTGCTTCGGCGAGTTTACTAATCGCTGCTTTACCTCTCCAAAATCCTCTCGGGGAATAATAAACAGATTCCATTATGATAGTTATATAATTAATTACCAGCCCCTAACACTAGTTTACCTTTCATAGCAGTTTTTACTAGAAAACTAGCTAATTTTCTCTGAGAGATTTATTAGGTATAGAATTTAACGCGTGAATCAATTTCACATCCGCGAGATGTCGGTGTTGCAAATCCTTACTTTTATACGCGACATCATGAACGTGACACGCTTGATCGATCTTATTTACTG
>JAECUM010063980.1:0-17113 GCA_016617855.1 Megalonaias nervosa | reverse complement strand
GATTTTACATACAGATTTATATTTAATGATTCATTTCTCAAATCCAACAAATGTCCAATTTGGTCAGTAAGTTTGAAATGTATCCTTGATAATAGCGGATTATGTACACGCAGATAAACAGGATTAATTGGTTCTAATACAATCAAATATCCTGGTGGAACTTGCGGTGTAAATGAATACAAAACATATCCTTGTTGTGCTTGGGTGGATTTTTCAACATCTACTTGATAACTTCCATCGATGACGTCACAAACCAAATTAACTGCGATCGTCGATGTCATATTGACAATGCCCGGTGAGACATGTCGACCGCCCCGTAGGGATCGTTATCGTGTTTGAGAATATCTGGAGGCGGAGCTACTTTTCTCCATGATTCAAGAATCTGTGGAAAGTAATCATCGATGTTAAAATTAAAATTAGGAACTTTTATTAGCGATGTGATCCTGCTAATCATTCTTTGAATCATATCGGGTGAATGTGATTCAAAATGATAATATATATTTCTAGTTAAAATATGTTTAAGATAATTAAAATCATACAGTACTAGATTTATATGCCCGATGGCATCGATGATGTTTCTTTTTGTGTCATCGCTGTAACGCTATGTCATGCTGGTGATTAAATGTTTAACATGATAGGAAACTCGATTAAATTCAATATTCATAAAATTATTTATGTCAGTGATGAATTCATCACGAATCTCATTATCCCACACTGCAAATTTTTCTGAAAAAAACTTAATTCAGATCAGGAATACTTTCAACGCCATCAATAAAAAATTATTCAACGGACCATGGGTAAATTTTTCTGTACTGGTGAATTTTTATAAATCTTCGCTCGGTCGTGGTTCTGGTGGTCCAAAATCAACAGGTGCTACATCGGGCTAACCCAACACGAATCTGATCGATGATTGATAAATATCTACGGCGTAATCTGGCGTGAATATTTCTATCGCGGCTGACAGCGTTGGCTCTTGAGCGGTGATAGCTATCTTGGATTCTTTACCAGTGATAGATTTTATTCTGCGCTGAATTCCTCCTTGATCTGTTCGATTTGATAACTGCCCGTAGGTATACTTACAACTTGCCAATCTGGAGTTCCATCGGGATTTTTTTTATTTGCAAATGCTAGTGAGTTATTTGGTTGTAATCCACCGAATGATTTTGATCTAATATTTGGCCAACTATAATAAACTCGTAATTGTGCTAGCGCTATTTCTTTGGCTGGAATCGCAGTTGGAAAAACCACGCTGAACTCAGGATTAGTTGAACTTGCTGATATCATTGTGGTTTTTGGCGGTGCTGTATTAGTGACGATCTGTTGTAATAATTCGTTTGACATTATTAATAAATCAGGATTTTAAATCAAGTTCTCCATCTACTAATGCCTCGTCGTTAATCTTAATTATTCCATGTACTCGTCATTGATATTGCTCCGTCGCTGAACGATGATGAAATCAACGATGATATTTTAGAGTATGCTACTGACACTACGTGAAGTTTTAACGTGTACTCGTGTAATTTTACATTTGTGCATGTCGATATTTTTTTGCGATGATATTAAGAATACTGGCGATTGTTGCTGCGGCTGAAACAACAACTGGCAACGTCAATAGCAATACACCAGTTCCAGCGATGAGCGCCGAAGCCGAATACACAACTATGTCAACGACAACGACACGTCTACGATATTGTTTTTACTTCTGCGCTGTACTCGTCAACGATATTTTTCAGTTTAGTTTGCAACTCACATACTTGATTGTATCTGTGTTTTTGAACGTCGATCATTATACTATATTAAATAATCAATTGAAGTGTTTCAGCGATAAATTCCAGACACCACCAGTAAGACGCTGCGGTTAATTTTTTATGAGATGGTTCCAGTATAAATGTTTCATCGGCATCTTTATTTAACACAATAGACACAGTTCCAGAAAAATTATCGATTGATTGACGCCATGGATACGTGGTAAATATCCTAAATTTTGCAGAGCTGAACACGGACAGCCTGAACACACCAGTGACTTCCGCAGTGTGTTTGATGTGTTATTTTGCTGTGACCATGTTGATGATCCTGATGATACTGTGTATACGATATTGTTGATTTGCTTGTGAGGAATTTTAATCAGATTATTTTTTTTTCAACAAAGTTAGGAATTCCACTGATTACATCGTTGAGTCTCGAGTCAAGTTCGGCAAGTTTTATGTCAACAGTTACTGGATCTCCAAAAAATTCACTAATGGTTTTGTTTACGTTTCTACGAAAATTCATAAACAACTTCACGTGATTAGAAAATTCAGTTTCAAATGCGGCGATTCCATCGTTGATCGTCGACAACGAAGTTGTCATCGGGATGTTGTTATCGTCGACGTATTTTTGTTGCAGCGTCAAAATCACCAGTAGGTTCTCCCATGTTGGTAATTTTATTGTTGTTCATGTTGAGGCTGTCAGTCATTGTATCTCCGGTCCGCATTACTCGTTCACTTATACTATCTCGGATCGACGATGGAGTAACAATACTAGGAACAAGCTTACTATTCCGGTCATACACAGCTATGCTGCCTTCACGTGTTCCTTGAGCACAAACAATAATATCGTTGATTGAAATATTACTCGTCATTAATTTTCCTTCACGGTTCTGAAAAACTAAAGTTCGTTTGGTTCAATATTTTCAAGGTTTAAGAGGTCAGATAATTCATCATTTATCTGTTTCGTTTTACTTGCTTGAGTAAATCTTTACCTGGTATTTGTTGGGTTTTAGTTTTAGCTGATCTTCCGTAAATATCTACCATTATACTTTAAGGTCTGTTTAAAACAGTGTACTCGTGCACAACTTTATGAGATGAAACTGATGATTTTGAAATCGCGTCAAGTACAGCGAGGGTTTCACGGCCACATACTGGTGGGTCGGTTATTTTTTGTGTTGGTAACGTTGAATACCAGATTGGAATATCACCAGGTAAATTACTGTATCGTAAAAACTCTTTTGGTGGTGGTAACCCGTGTGAATCAAAGTAAATAATTCCAAGTGGATCAATCGTGTATGCAACCCAATGAGTACCTGGACCAAAGCTTTCATCGAGATTAATAATACCAGTTTCAACGCTGTTTCTTTTACGCGGTAACTGATCACGCATAAAAACACCTCTGAAATTTTTGATGTTTAGCTTTTTAGCAGCATCAAATAAATCAAAATTGGACATAGAAAGTATCAACGTGTCCCTGGTAGTTTTAGACCCTTTCCGTACCACGGTGGAGTTTCTGGCAGTCTTAGACCCTTTCCCCCCTCTTTTTTTTTTTTTTTTTTTTTATTCCTTGTCCTGTTGCTTTCTTTAATGCCATCCCAGCAGCAGTTCCAACAGCACCTAATGCAGCAGCTTTTGCAACAACTGAGGCTGCAGCGGCGATTATTGCCGGTAACGCAGCAAGAAGTGGAAATATACCACCCGTCTTTGCGATGTCTTTAATGGCACCCGCAGAAAGATTAAGTCGTATGCCGGTCTTTGATTGTTTGGCTTTATTGAAGTTCCTAAGCTGACGTTCTGTCAGTGATAGTGTATTTGAACCACCTGTGATTTGTTCTTTTTTTAGCGATATTTTTACTCCACAGTTTTCTTTTGGTACTGATTGCAGTTTTTTAATCTGACCAGGAGTCGGACTGACGTTGACATAATGATATGACATTATAATTATCATGAGCGATCTAATTACATATTTTCTACTGAGGCATCAATGACTCTCGTTCGTCCACCAAAACCATCAAGTAGCATTGTTTTATCGCTGAGTATAACAGCGATTGCTCTGTAATTAGCAATTGCTCCTCGCGTCACACGAGCTCGTACGTGTATATCAACGACAGGTTGTCTGAATAAATCCAAGTGTTCCAGTGAGAAATAATAGATTGGATACAGCATTGTAAAATCTAGCTGTGATATTTGTAAACCAGTATTAACATTTTGATCACGCCCATAAATGTCATCAAACGATGATACGCGCGTGCAACATGATCATTTTCAAAGTTCAATAATACTTCTTCAGATGGTTCTTGATGTCCATTTACCTTCAAAGAAACTTCACTAACTCCAAGCGGGTCAAATATCATTGTGGTACGCAATTGTGAGTTTACTCGTGCATTATCCTGGAACGCAGTAAATATATGTTGCGGTGGAGAGACACCTTGTTGTGATGCTATCTGCCATGTAAATAAACCATCAATATTGCTTTTAATAGCATCTGTGGTCATAGTCAACTATGATAATGTCGATTTACCGCCTTGTTCCATAAAAGAGAGTAGCCGTTGTTCTTCAGCGATCGATGAAATCATTACTGGCATCCACAAAGAAAGTTTTGTCAGCGCTATTTTACCTGCATCACCGATAGGGCGCCAGATTGCATCATTGTCTGTGGCTTTTCGTAAGAGTACAACTGTATGCTTGGCTCCGAAAATAACCTTTCTGACATTTCTGCAAAATCCAAAGATATGTGATGGTGGAATTGCACACGAAAATATTCTTCTTCCGCCTTTCAGCATTGATCGACCTGCTGCGAATCCTAAGTTGAATTCTGGATTAGCACCATGAACCACCGGCCACATATCAGCGTCAGCGTTGTCGGCGAAGTTTCTTGGTCGCCTTATATTATACTGCCTGTTGTCAGGGTGGTCAGAAGTGTCCTTGGTAAACATCATTGATGGACCAGCTGATCTTGAATAATCATCGGAATATCTTGCTAGACCTAATATTGTCGTGGCAACGTCGACGTCATTCTGGCATATTTCGATGCTTTTTTCCGTCACTCATATATGTAGCACTGTTGAATAACACCATAATACCATTATTAACAAAACCAACTCTGACATCAGCTCCATATTCAGTATTATCTGTTTTTAAAATTTCACCATCTACTTCAATAAATACTTCAGCGGGTAAGAAATATCTGCTTGTATCCTGAACTTGCAGCTCAATTAGCCCACGCCGATCTGGTTCTCGTGCGTCATAAGAATAATACTGATAATCACGTATAGACTCATCCTTGAGTACTGGTGCGTCCATGTCGAATGCGGGATCAGGTACGCGTTTGAACATTTGTATTATATTTGTTATCATCTAACACGAAGACCACTTCCTGCTATCAGACTAGAGGTTGTATTTTTTTCTTTATCAACGTCGATGGTATTTGCAGCTAACTCTGCTAGTTTTTGATTTGCAGCTTGATTTATTATTTTACTAACACTCGCAGGCATAGCCGTAGTGCTGAGCAATTTTACTGATTGCGGCTTTCGTCGTATTAATTGCGCTAGTCTGTCTTTGAGTGCTGAGAATGCTTTACCGGCAGCATCACCAACAGCACCAATACCTTTTTTTCACGAACAACGTCAATAGTTTTCATACCCAATTGCTTTACAATCGGTATTGCTTTTGGGGCTAACCTTCTGAATAGACCCTGAACAACATCACCGAGTCCATCGTCGTAGAACGCTTTATAAATTGGTAATCGCGAATTTATCACCCTGACCATAACTGGACCACGTTGAGCGTTATGTATAATCATCTTATTTTCTTGTCACTGATCTAATTGCATACCCTTAATCACTGCGGTACTCGTCAACGATTTCGTCGATGAGAGCCCGGTAAACATTAATATCCATGATACCGCCTGTAAATAATCGTTGACAAATCGATGTTATCTCATTGATGATTTCTGGGGAATTATTGCCGGCTCGTTTTCCTCCAATGAGGATTTCTAGTCTATCAACATCGACAAGGACGTTATCAGTACATGGAGTAATAAGACCACTCCCCCTGGTACCTGTACCAATACCACTTCCAGTGGCACCGGGGTCAGATGATTGTTGTCTCTTTTGTCGAGATTTCTGCTTTCTTGGTGATATAACTGAAGTTCCAAGATCTCTTTTCATTCCATGAATTTTATCAACAAAATCATCATATTCTTTACTATATTTTTGACTGATTTGTGGAATATCCTTGTACTCACGAAATACCCTAGCAACCCACTCTTTTTATGGAGCGTAACAGAACTCTGGTTTTAGAAGCTGATGCCGCAGCTGATATCCCGCCGCAGCAACCTTAACAGGATCAGTCATAACTTCTATATAGCCTTGCTGAGTAAAATACCGAACTTTTAATTCTGGTTTAGGCAGATTCTATACTATATTTTTAACGTCTTGAATTTCAGCACGCGTTTTGTCGGCAGACTCCATAACTTCCTTAATTTGATTTGGTAATGCTCCGATAACCTGCTGTGTTGTAGTTGTAGCCTCAGCGGTTTTCTCCAACGCGGGAACAAATCATTTAGTCGTCTTTGTAACAGGTTTAAATAATTCTTCTGCGGATTCTGCAAATTCCACCTGAGACTCCTGACGCTCTTGTAATTGCTGCTTGACAGAATCACGGACGGGTAGATATTTCTTGATTGCCTCTTGTCGCTCTCGAGCTAGTCTAGCTGAGTGTGGTTCTCCAATCATTATTGATATAACAATGATTCAATTACAGCAGCAGAGAAGCTGACGACTAACAGTGAGTGTCCGACGAGTAAACGAACACGCATAAAATTTGAAAATAAAACGTCAGCGATAAAGTAACAAAATGAGCTAACCTAATTAGAGAAATCTCGGTCGGCTAGAGGCTTCGGTTTGGCGTTATTGACCTTG
The DNA here is from genome assembly GCA_016617855.1 of Megalonaias nervosa. Lineage (NCBI taxonomy): Eukaryota > Metazoa > Mollusca > Bivalvia > Unionida > Unionidae > Megalonaias > Megalonaias nervosa. The sequence goes on along the minus strand of JAECUM010063980.1, from coordinate 10,443 downwards.
TATTTTCAGTTTTTGTAGGAAGCTTTATTTTTCGAACAAATACAGTTGTGCCTAGTCTCTCCAGCTTCTCTGCTGCTCTGCATCAGCCACGCCAGATCCCTCTCGGTTCATACAATTTCCTTTATTTCATTTACCCCTATTTATATTGGGGTATATCCCATTGCTCTGCATGAATGCCAAGTAGTAGTATACAAATTGCCGTTAGGCACAGTCGCTATTCATTTCTTTGATTACTCTTTCACTTAAAAAAGTAATTACTACAGTTAAGTTACAACTTTTGAAAGACACTGACGCTTCACAATTGTTTAAATGTAATAAAAATAAAAATAAAATGGTATTGATTACTCATTATTAAAGAATAAAAAGCAACCAAGTGATAACTTTTGAAAAGGGGCCCCGAGTGGCCAAGTGGTCTAAAGCGCTCTCCGTTACGGATCACTGCCATCTCACCTCTGTCTGCGTGGGTTCGAATCTAGGATTCGGCGAATGTGGATATGTGAGAAAGCTTGCCAGTAGCTTCTCGTGGGTCGGTGGTTCTTTCCGGGGATTTCCCGGTTTCTTCCTCCACCATTAATACTGGCCGCCATGTATAGCCTATCTTGTGCTGAAAAATGGCGTTAAGCCCCACAACAAGAACAACAACAACAACAACTTTTGAAAAATTAAATCATCAGATGATAATGTCAACTTTGGAATGATACTTCCGCTTTAAAAACAAAGTTCAATTGTAGCATGTATCAAATAAAAATAGTAACGCAGCACTTACAATTCAAGAATAGAAGCCAAAAAAACTTTCTTTAAAACCTTTTGGAAAACATTGCAATATTAAGCAGTAGTCCAGAGAAGCGGTAGACTGCTGATAACTGTAATTACATAAGGTGGTGTATTTATAGATATCTAGGGAATTATATTATCGGGTAGTGAACATTACTTGTACTAACTTTTAATTAGCACCATATAACCTTCACTGTGCTGAGATGAGGTGCCGTTCAACTCTCGTTAGTATGAATAAGCAAAATTTAAACATAACCGTAACGAAAAGAGACAGAGATTAGTTGGTATTTACGTATATATATATATATATATATATATATATATTATATATACATATATAGTTATATATATATATATATATATATATATATATATATATATATACATACATATATATAAATTTATAGAACAACTTGAAACAATCGTAAACTTCACACGGGTTCAGTCTACAGAGAATCGGCAAGAACAGAGATAAAATAAGTTTCGATTTAAAACAATTCATAGTGACTCATTATACAAACTTGGTGTTTCAAAATCAGCTGTAAGGAAGACCAAATTTGACATAAATGTGAAATCAGCCATACATTGGACAGGACAGAAGAAACATTGCAAATTTTTAAATACCAGAGGTACCTGTTGTGAATGCATGTTCTGATGGCTTGTTAATAACACCAGTTATCAGGCGTAAAGCATTCTTTGAATTTTTATTATTTGCTTAAAATAACCGACAAGAACAGTATTTAATAAATCTTTACTTATGATCCCGACAGTCAAGTTGCTTACACACTTAGCAATCAATTATGGGAAAAAATTAAATACTGTGGTTTTTCTTCGTCGCGGTATTTATTTCTGAAGTATTCATTTAGTAATTCTCTATTTTCTTTTCTCCAATTTGCAAACTAGTCCTTATTTTGTTATCTCCATTTTCTTCAGTTCTTTTTACGAGATAATTTACAATAACCATTAAGTTATGGCCTTTCTTCGTCACATTGTAGTTTTACTATTTTTTCAATGAACGTTATATTACTTAAACTTTCAACACGATTGAAAAGAAAAGCTAAATCAACATGAAAGACAATGTAGATAGTATTACTTGCAACCTAAAACTTATATTTGCAGTCACCTTAATGTTGTTGTAAAATGAAATGGAAGGTTGAGGAAACATAACAATGAACTTTTCAAGATTGCGAAATCACCCTTGAAGATAGATTAACAAAGGAAGAAAGAACCGCGTAAACATGAACTCGGAAGGCAAATTGGATTTAGATGAAAAGAATTTTATAAAAGAAAAGAACAGAAAGACTTTTGAAGAAACAAGAAAACGCTAAATGAAGAAGAAGCAAGTAAGTTGAAACAAGTGGATGCATAACTGGAGAGGCGGTAGTATTGTTGTTTAACATATGTTGCTGATGTATACAAAGATCAATGTTGGTTACATTTTAAACCTGCTATTCGCGATTAAACACATCAAGTACAAACAATTAAGATAGTTACTGTACAAAAAGAACAACCAAATCCAATTCCAGAAGAACAGATAAATTGAACTGCAACAAGCAAGGATCTGGAATTTAATGATTTTTGGAATTCTTGCCATTGGTGTCAGTATATAAGCAATATTAGTATTCGATTATAGCTACATATTGAAATAAATACTTGGAGTAAACATTAATTAACCTTTGTACTATAAAGATACTCCTAAACTAATATTACATTGAATATATATTTTATTAGAAGGAAGTACACGACTAAGGCTAATCTTTTTTTAGAAGATGGAAACGAATGGAAAGTTGAAGAAAAAAAAAATACACAGACAAATGGTAACTGAAACAAAATATCGAATTAATACACTCTATCATGCGAGATTAAGTTTCACGCTAATAGATGGTTAAATGTTTATGATCAAGACGTTTTTAAAATAACAGCAGAGTCAGAAAGCAAATTTAATTTGCTGTTAATAAACCTATTTCAGTTTCACTATCACTATTTACAATTGACTACACGATAGTATCGAAAACATTACCAGAAAAGACTTGCTAGCTAAATAGGTATGAATGAACCTAAGGATAAATACATTTTCATTTATATAAAAAAATAACTAGTTCAATTTTAGCTACCCATTTCTTGCATATAAATGGAAGGTAAATTATCTACACGTCTGACAGGCAATTGTATTAATTCCAAGTTGCAAAAGATCGACGAATTTAAGAATGACATGCTTAAAAGAGATCGAACATTACCAGGGTGTCAGAGAGAACTACAGAATAGCGTGTAAGGTTTTAAACTGTGTAGAGAGGTTAGCAGAGTTACAGATTTTGGTGGAATGGGTGCAGGAGCTATTGGTTTAGGAATCGTATGAATAGACATATGAACTATTATCCATCTGGATTTTAGTAGGCTTGGTGCAATTTCGTTGGTTGTTTTGTTCTTGTATTTGTTGCAAAACCTTAGAAACAATAGTTAAACTACAACAAAATTATAAAGCACGATGAGACAGTGATTTTTACCATTAGCCAGCAAGACAGAATCCACGAGGCCTTGAGCAACAACGAAGCTAGTCCGATAAATCAGCCCCCCCCCCCACAATCTGTGTTGATACTGATGGACAAAAATCTATATCATCACGCGTGAAGAGCTCATTTATCGGCCTACAACGAAGCTAGCTATGACGAGTTTAATTTGGTAGTCAACGATTATACCAGATATAATGAAGCAAAGAATTGCAGTTGAGAACAAAAGTGAGTCTAATCACTGAAACTATAAACAAATACTTTTATTTTATATGCGGGATCTCAATATCGTCCGGTCAGTGGGGTTTGAATTTAGTCAGAACGTCTAATAATATTAAAATATTTCCCAGTTAGCGACCATACCAGCAAATGAATATCTGCGAATTTACATATAAGGTGATTATGTGTGAGGCCTTCTGTTCCAAAACATGAGGCATGGATGCACAACAGAATTTTTTCAATAAAAATGCATGCCCCAACGAAAGGGAGTTTCGCATTGTAAGAGTATCGCAATGAATTTTCAAGCAAAGCAGCTATTTACTTCCGTACCATGAACATTAAAGTTGACTGGAGTAGAAATGACCCCAAGCTACAAACAACTTAAATGCTATCTGCTTATAAGGTATTTGCATACCAGCATTACCGTAGTTTTGCCCATGATACAGTGTTCTGTACCCCTCCCTATTCTGCAGCCAGCAAATAATCAGCCAAGACAAAGACACAGCCCATCAACGTATAGACAAGAACAATGGACAGACAAGGACAGAGAAAGATGGTACACTAAGGAAAAAATATACAATAATTTCAGTGAAGCTACAGGTTCATTCAGATTAAACTGTCTCAATCCTCACGTGTGATTCACTTGCATAGAATCACGTCCGCTGTTCAAATGAATCCTAGTCAGTAAGTAAGTAGTGCCACCTACAGAAATAAAATGACTAAATCCGGGAATATTGACAAGAATTTTGTTGAAACAACCATACCCATTAACATTGTTCGACTTCAGGAGGAATTACAGGACCATCCCGATAAAGAATTTATGGTATATCTTAATACTGGTCTGTGCTTTAATTTTCACACTGGACTTTCTCATCAGCCTGCGTCTTCATTCAAATTTAAAAACGTTTTTATCAGCTACGTCACAGCCTCACATGATTAATACATTGTTTCAGTGTGATCTCTCCAAGAATTTCCTCATATATCCATTTGGAAGTTTACAGTTTCATGCATACCCGATTATCCCCCTTGGTTTAGTGCAAGAAATATATTCAAGCAAGTACAGACTTATTGCGGTTCTGTCACCGCCTCAAGTTTCCCTCCAGCATGTGAGTATTAATGCATTACTCAGCGAGGAAGAATATTCTCTCTCATACGTCAAGACATATGATACTATTCAAAGTTTGATACAGTTAGGACCAGTGATAATATGTGCAAGACTAGCGCTACTGATGCATTCAAGTTAATTCCCATATTCTCAACACTGGCATCGGTTTCTTGTCAAGTGGAGGAACACATATTTCTTTTATAAAAATGAAGATTCTTTCACTAATAATAGTTGATTTAATGACAGATTTGAAAATCCTAATAAAAATTGTAAAACAGAATTAACGAATAACTTTAAGAAAATGAAATTATAAAGTGCCTTAAAAATAGATGGACCTCAAAACGAATTTGATGAGGAATGAAAATTAAAGATAGCATACTATATTGTTGTGACACTGATGAAAACGAAGTTCGAGTATCAAACAGAAATAATCCGGGGAAAAAGTATCTGATATCACAAAACGCTGAATGTATAGATAAACCAGCCTTTTTCGAAATTAATTTTTCGAAAGAAACTAGAAGACTTGCGTTTGTTGGTTCTGCGTAGGTAGGAGAAAATATGGTCCCATGTTTATTTCTAAAATAACCACTGAATAATTAGAAAAACTGAACAGCCTTAAAAAGCAAGAAGAAACAACAGAACCTCCCAAAAGTTAAGCAATGCTATATGATTCACGTTGATACAGACAGTTAACATCATGCAACAAATAGAAGTCTGTTCGGAGTATGGGATGCAATTATTGGAGTTTTTTTGTAACAGATGCAAATAAATTAAGTAGTGAAATAGAAAAATTGGATATACGTATCTCTCTGGATCATTTCGAAAGTAGACGAAGCTTTCATAAAGGTGTATTCCCGTAAAAAAAAAGAAAGAAAAATAAGGAACTGTTTTAAAAATATTTATATCGCGAGAAGTAAGAAAGGTTGGAGGATAAAAACATGCCTTTGAAACTGCTGCCGCGAAAATATAAGTTTTTTTTTGTAGATGTCTAACATTATGAGGAACACGTACAAATATCTGAAGGAACATCTAAGGAAGAAACTTATGATCATGGAAACATACGAACCAAAATATTAGGGGCAAAACTAGTCGGGAAATTTGAAAATTGAAATACATTTACAAGTTAAGCATACGAGCAAAAATAAAAGAAATAATAGTTAATTCCTTTTGGAGAAAGATTAAAACTATTATTTAAAGAGATATGTGTGAACTTTGCCACTATTATTACAAATTTATGTATAACAATATCAACCTTTGTTATGTCCATGCAAAGATGGATAAAGGGTTAGTAGTTTATGGAAAAGCAAGTGCCTATTCGTGCTTTTCGTAAAGGATAGTCGTAGCCTTGCCTGGTATCATGGGAAGTGTAATGAGTGTGTGTGTGTGTGATTTAGATTTTTAACGTAGCTTTAACAATTTTTCAGTCATATCGCTACGATGTCTGCAGTGTGACAGTTTATAGTGATGTCTAGCACTGGGGCATCATGCCGCAGTCATGTGGCATGATGTCCCACCCAGTCACATTATCCTGACACCAGGCTGACCAGTCCTAACACTAGCCTCTTAATGCTGAGCGCCAAGCGAGGCAGCTGTTAGTACCATTTTTTAAAGCCTTTGGTATGACCCGGCCGGGGTTCGAACCCGCGACCTCCCGCATCCGAGGCAGACGCTCTAACCACTAGGCCACCGGAGCGGTCTAGAAATTGTAATGAGCTGCCATTATAAAACATTTGTGCAAAACTTGTTCGCCTCCATGATAGATGTCCTCAAAACAATCTGCAACAAAATCTGGCAAACAGGAGAATGGACCCAGCCTCTGATCATCACTCTTCCTAAGAAAGGGAATCTGCAGCTGTGCCAGAACTACCGAACAATCAACCTCATCAGTCACCCAAACAAGATTATGCTAAAGATATTTTTTAACAGACTGAAACCCCATGCAGAGCACATGATTGCTGAAGAACAGGCTGGTTTCAGAGCAGGACGTAGTACGATAGAGCAGTGCTGTGTTTTGTGTGTGTTTGGATATTTAACGTAACTTTAACAATTTGAGTCATATCGCTACGATGTCTGCAGTTTGGCAGTTTATACCGATGTCTAGCACTGGGGCATCATGCCGCAGAGATGTAACATTATGTCCCACCCAGTCACATTATCTTGACACCAGGCAGACCAGTCCTAACACTAACCTCCTATTGCTGAGCGCAGTTGCTAGCACAATTTTTATAAGCCTTTGATATGAGTCGGCCTTGGTTCGAACCCGCAACCTCCCGCATCCGAGGCTGACGTTCTAACAAATTAGACCACCGGAGAGGTCCACTAAAGAGCAGATTTTTAGCCTTAAAATCCTTTGTGAAGAATATTTGCAGCATCAACAGGACCTCTATTATGTCTTCATTGACTTCAAGAAGGCTTTCGACAAAGGTATAGCATACAGCCTTGTGAGCCACCATGCGAATATACAACATAAACGCAAAACTAATCAACACGATAGAAAACCTGTATGACAAGGAGACCAGCGCAGTTCTCGTAAATGGCAATATAGTAGACTGATTAAGAACCACAGTCGGAGTAAGACAGGGTTGCCTGCTCTCACCAACTCTCTTCTAAAGCTGCCAGGAAGGGATCATGTCCGATGTTTTGGAAGACCATGAGGGCAGTGTCAGTGTTGGAGGCAGAGCAATCACCATTCTGCGCTTCGTAGATGATATCAGTGGATGAACAGGAGATAAACAAGAACTGGAAACCTTAGTGAATCATCTCAATCAAGCATCACCAAGGTATGGGATAGAGATGAACTCTGAAAAGACCAAGCTAATAAACAAAACAACCCCAGTGGCATCCAGAAGGAAACAAGAGTAAATGAACAGAAACTGGGCACAGCGACAATCTTCAAGTACCTAGATGCTATCGCCTCTAATGAAGGTTCAGAACCTGAGTTTCTGTACATGATTGAGCAGACAACAGCTGAACTGGCTAGTCTGAAGCCCATTTGGAAGGACAGCAACATCGCGCTTGGGTCCAAGATCAAGCTTTTGCGCTCCATCGTCATGTCCATATTCCTGTATGCATGTGAGACACGGACCCTGACAGCATAACTAGAGAGATGAATCCATGGCTTAGAGATGAGATATTATCGAAGGGTCCTTAACATCTCATACTTAGACCACGTCTCTAACGAGGAGGTGCGCATTAAAATCCAAGGTGCAATTGGACCATATTAAGATCTGCTTTCCACTGTAAAGAATTGTAAACTAAAATGGTATGGTCACGTACCCGCTTATCTGGCCTGTCAAAGACAATCCTACAGGGAATGATGAGAGGAAAGAGAAAACGAGGCACAGAAGAAGAGATAGAAGATTACATCAAAGAGTGGAAAGGCATGGACTTTGCAAACTCCCAAAGAGCAGTGACGAACAGGGCAAAATAGAGAGAGATTGTCGCAAAGTCATCAGTGACGCCCCTACGACCAGCCAGGTTACCGGAGAAACGAAATGAAAATGAATGATTGGTTCATTTTAATCAACACTATTTTTAAAATAGAATTTCCATTAAATTTACTAAAACCAAACTCCCGAATTTGTTCATCAGTAATACATTTTTTCTTCATTAGTTGTATCTTTAATCATTTTCCAAACATAGCTATTATTCATAATAACAATTTGATTTTTCCCGTACCTATATATCCAGTCATAATGGGGAAGACTGTACAAGTTATTTAAAATTGTGCTAACATTATTCAAATTAAATGTTTGTTCCCCATGTAAATATATTACATATTATAAAAGATAATTATCGTATTTGAAATAGAAATGAAATTATCAATTGATTTCACAGATTATTTCATACTCTGATCTGAAAAATGACAATACAATATTCCACATCCAGCTTTTGGCATACACACTGTCTAATTAAATTGATTCTGCCCGACTATGCACATGCCAACAGAGTTATCACTGTCAAATTTTAAAGAACAGTTATGAAAAGTATTTAATGGTTTGTATGTGAAATGTTTATTTTCAGTGCAATGAAATGTGTGTATATTTAAATAATTTTGCAATAATTATTGGGAGTCTTAAAGTTATGGTGGTGGTGGCGTGTAAAAATAAATTTTGTTATTTTATGTATGGTGGCCTAGAAAAACATTAAGTATATGTTTTACAACTTAGTAGTGCTAGAAAGCATAATTAATTTGTGATTTCAAAAGAATAATCTTTTGTTTATTGTGCCTGTCTTATATACAACTTACCTGCAAACATCAATTGATTAGACACATATAAGTATTATACAGGCAGTCTCTTATGGAAATGATTATATCTGATTACAAATGGTATGTTTTTAAAGTTTGAAACTGATTAAATATGCCATAACTGAACGAAGAGAGAGGGAGGGAGAGAGTTTTCTTCGCAAGTAACCAAATAACAATTTTTTTTCAAATGAAACCCTTCCGCGAACAGAATTTGTTACACTGACATGTACAGTATTTGCCGTTATGAACATATCTGGTTAGGACACATTTTTCCACAACATTTCATTTCAGCCCTCTCAGTACAATGTAGCCCTCTCAGTACAATGTATATAGCATTTTAGCCCTCTCGGTGCAATGTATATAGCATTTCAGCCCTCTCATTTCAATGTATATAGCATTTTAGCCCTCTCAGTACAATGTATATAGCATTTTAGCCCTCTCAGTGCAATGTATATAGCATTTCAGCCCTCTCAGTGCAATGTATATAGCATTTCAGCCCTCTCAGTACAATGTATATAGCAAAACACATAAAGTGGCACAGAAACAGCTAATTTTATACATTAATGACTTACCAATACAAAATAATTAAAATAATTTAACATCAATAACAGGAAAAAAATGAAAGATAAAAGGAAAACAAGATGGTAACTTTTGCTTACCTTGGATATATTTAATACGAATAAACAGAAGAAGCACAAACTGAACGTCATGAGGTACAGAATCCTGCTGTTGTGGTATAAGAGGAGTCTCGTTCGAAAACGTTTAGCACGTGACAAAATATGCATGATGTCCGTGTAACTGATGAAACAGTAATAAAAAAAAACGTGTATATCTGTTGTTTCGATGTGGAAGGTAAAGCGAAGACTGTGCTTTCCGCAAAGGCAATTTTAATTTTCTTGTTAGCACTGCGAACCTTCGTTTTAGATAAAACAAATTGCCCAGATTACATGTCATAAATGCTAGGATTCCAATCACAGGTTGGCAGGCACAGTAGTAGTACCTGTGACTCCTGTGCAGAAATGTAAGAGCCTAAACTTTGTCACTTGTATACTTCTTTTTCATATTAGACTGGGACACTATCCTAAAGCCTTGCCCTGGTGACAACAAAACTTCACGTTTATACATAAGCGACATAAATGTGTTCAGGAAGTCAGTTTTACGGAAATGTACTTATACTTCTAATAAAATGCATGGCTCATCATGAATCATAAGTCAATATATTATGCTGTGTTTGAACTTTCTGAATAATATGCTTTGAAACACTCTAGTATGGTATACTACATTCTGAAACGTTTTATGAAAGCGGAACCTGGAATCATTCTACTTCCATTCGGAGGACTTCGCCTCAAAATTGGTCGTTTACTTCTTTCAAGTCAGAAATAAAATTACCTATACCAAAGAAAACAACCACTTCCCCTTGCCGTAAACATGCCACAACAATTTGTCTGCAGGCAGGGAACTTAAGTGAATGGTGTTCATGCAAATACAAAAGTCTCTACAATCTTGGTGGATGTAGATTCTTTGAAAATCAAATGAGCAAATGGCTCTGAAATTAACGTCCAAGATTAAATATTATTTTACCCATATAT
>JAECUM010063978.1:0-13621 GCA_016617855.1 Megalonaias nervosa | reverse complement strand
CAGCCCGGTTTAAGAATGGGCATCCGTCCATTGGAATATTGAATAAATAACGTTTGACTGACAGCTGGTGGCAGGTTAGGTGCACTGAAGTATGAAGATTTATCACTGGACAATCGCTACTGGTTCTCAGTCAGGTGTCAAGCTTCATCTATAAAACATTGTGCCAAATAGCTACCTAGGCCTATCCAATATTCAGACCCCGAAGAGGTGCGATTTTTCTCGAAGGCTGCGGAGGTAAGCCTACTAAAAGTAAAATATATTCCTTTTGATACTAGAGTCTCGATCTTACAGGATCATGGTACACCACTGTTTGAAGTTAAAAGTGCTATGATTAAGTTGCCAATAATATTACAGCAAAAAAAACCAAACCAAATTAATGTCAAGAGCATGGCCAGCAATAAAGAAAATATCGAGAGCAACATTTAGAAAGAAAAATAAGGACAGTTAACTGAGTTGTACGACCAGTTCTATTCATTATGGCTATAATTCACCCTAGATAAAATATAAATATTTTTTTTAAAAAAAACATTTTCGTTCTGTCCATGCCATGTAGAAATCAGGGCAGCCCGAGGAATCTTATAAAGTTTACATTGGGTTACATCATTATTGTGACGTTTCCAATAACCCACTTTAAATATAGCATGAGTAATATCGAGCTGCGAAGTACCACTAGACATCAACGTAATGTTCAAGGCTTCTGGCCCACCGTCACAAAACCGTTGTCAGCATTGAGAATAATATATGTTACTCCAGCCTTGAACTCTTACTTGAAATAGACAAATACAGCCCTTGATGGGTCAGAATAATTTAGAATAATATTTTGAAGTCTGCTACAGTTTAAAGAGAGTGCAGACTGCAAGTTTTGGAACAAGGTCAACATAGGTATTCAAGCGATAAACATTACTTAAATTAATTATTATTATTGTTATTGGGGCCCGGAGTGGCCGAGTGATCTAAAGTGCTCACCGTTACGGATCACTGCCATCTCGCCTCTGTCTGCGTGGGTTCGAGTCTCAGGCTCGGTTAACGTGGGTACGTGAGAAAGCCTGCCAGTAGCTTCTCGTGGGTCGGTGGTTCTTCACTGGGTTTTCCAGGGTTCTTCCTCCACCATTAATACTGGCCGCCATGTATAGCCTATCTTGTGCTGAAAAATGGCGTTAAACCCTACAACAACAACAACAACATTACTGTTATTATTATTATTATTGTTGTTGTTGTTGTTGTTGTTAACTAGTGAAATTAAAACTACGTTTTCCTGGGCAGGGCTCATCGATGAGTTTAAACAATTTCCTATACAAGAAGAATTCACATGAGATCATCCATAAGCTTACGACACATCAGATGGATGGATCTTCATTTGCGCATCTAAATAAAAAAAAAAAATTTATGATTTATTCATTTCCCGTTATGTATTTTCAGGTGTCGACATATTTAGGTTTCTAAATCCTACATGTATCAGCTGGTTTATTTTTCCCGTTGATGAGGAATGCTTTGTGTAATCAATATTAGTACTCATTAAATAACACTTAAAAATCTCAGCTGATCACATGCTACCAAAGATCCGAAGACAGGGCACATTTTCTTTAGTAGACACTAAAACAATTTGTACAGCTCGACATTGCAAATCCCTGCACTTAACAATTCCGATGACACCAACTTGTAACCAAAATCCGTTACACATGGTTCCTTATAGTATGAACGACTGTACACCATCAGTCGCGGCCAGCAGAGCAAGAAGCTGCTAGTCTGTGATGGAGTGAGCAACAGCTAACACAATAGGCGCGGAGACCGGCAAAAAGCCAGACATAATAGGCGCGGCGCTGGGACGGTTTCCAGCCACAGCTGTTATTTCAGTACCTGCGCTTTGGGCCCTCGGGTCCTTTGGAAAGACTCTAGCTCGTGGCTGGAGCCTTAGAGCAGGGCAGACAAGAACATAGTGCTGACATGGGAACACGAGAACTCGCCTCAAGAAATGGCAGCGACTGGAAAATGGAAGCCAGAGCGGTCAAGGAGAAGGAGGAAGATGGTGAATATAAGGGGAAGGACTGCTGCAGCAGCATACCAGCACCGCGCAGCAGACCTCTTCCCCCCGCCCTGCCTGACTCAGATCGCGGGAATGAAGCCCATCTCCGGTCACCAACACAGTTAAGGCGAAAAGACGTCTTCACTGCAACTCCAACAGGCCACCACTACTGCCATTAAGACCACAAACCGATTCCCGACTCAGCCCCTGACTCAGAAGAGGAGGGAAAAGAGGAGGGGGAGGGGAAAAGGAAGAATCGGGCAACACATTACAGGTCAAACTTGAGATGAAAGTGGACCTAGAACTGTTCGAGACAACGGAGCTGATGGAAATCTGAGAAGATAGAAAAAAGGCCATCGGCTTTACGAATGCGGTAACATGCATCTCATGGCGTTCGGTGAACAAAAGGATTTTGCCTTCCCATGGCCAGTTGAATTTTGGAATACGAATTATGCTTTCTTATTACGAGAACGTATAAAACAATTACTCGATACCAAGCATTCTCGACGTGGTCCAACAACATGTGCATCTCTACGATCTGCATCAACTTCCCGAGGCAAAGTACAACGAGAAGAGGACGACGGTGCAGTGCATGGAGTCAGACATTATGCGTGGGCGATACATAGCCCTTGAAGTAAAATAGCCTTTCTTAGGGCTAAATTTGGGATCTTATACTCGTCTCATAAGATCAGGCAAAAACTATATGGTCCTGAAAAGATCCTGATTGGCATTCTTCTGAACAAACTAACGGCGTCACAACACCAAAATTGAGATCACAAAATTCAAAGGCTGTAAGCCAAAATCAGTCGATAAATCGTTCTGTGAAAAAAAGAACATACAAGTACGCATATTCCACAAAAAATAATAAAACTGCACAGTAGGAAAATTCAAAGCTCAGAAACATTTTAATCGGATGTGACTCTCACTTGTTTAGATTAGGGACCTCCCCACTGAAAATAGGAAACTGGCCATAGATTTGGAGTAAATGAAAAAAACGTGACAGCCAGTGGGCTGAGGAGGACGGACAGATGAAAGTACAAGGGCATTCGCGGGGTCTGGCAGAGGAGGACGGACAGATGAAAGGACGAGGGCATTCGCGGCGTCTTTCTTCCTGCTGTTTAATTTGGTGGCTTTAAATAGCAGTTGACGCACAAATTAAAGTGTATTTAAGTGTATTTAAAACCATACAAATTAAAGTGTATCTAAAACCATAGAAATTAAAGTGTGTGGAAAAACGTACAAATTAAAGAGCATGTAAAACCACACAAATTACAGAAGCCATAAATGCCTTAGTGGCGATAAACGACTAAAATCCAAATACGACGACGATAACTGTACATGTGAAGCTGGATCATTAAATTTACAATGAAAATATAACTGCAGTTAAAATTTCTTACATTTTATATACGAGCCCCCTTCAGGTGACCTCTTACGATGGAAGCCAAGCTCGTATCATATGGATGGAAGGACAGCCATATCTGCTAAACATGGTACATACATACATATGTACGTACGTGTGTGTGTGTGTGTGTGTGTGTGTGGTTTGGTTTTTTAACGTAGCTTTAACAATTTTTCAGTCATATCGCTACGATGTCTGCTGTGTGGCAGTTTATAGTGATGTCTAGCACTGGGACATCATGCCGCAGACATGTAGCATGTCCCACCCTGTCACATTATCCTGACAGCAGGCCGACCAGTCCTAACACTAACCTCTTAATGCTGAGCGCCAAGCGTGGCAGCTGTTAGTACCATTTTTGTAAGTCTTTGGTATGACTCGGCCGGGGATCGAACCCACGACCTTCCGCATCCGAAGCGGACGCTCTAACCACTAGGCCACCGCAACTTCAACAGTATAGAGTAATTGTTTTATACGTTCTCGTAATAAGAACGCATAATTCGTATGTACATACATACATACATACATACATACATACATACATACATACATACATATATACATACATACATACATACATACATACATAGACAAAATCAGGAAGAGAGAGACTGACTTACTTGCATTTCAAGATTCCTTCGTTAGGTAAGCTTATTCTCACGTTCGATTTTTGAAAAGCATCCTCGGGATTAAAAGCATACTCGATTACTCGAGATGATATTCTTTCACCATTCCAACCCCAATAGTAAGGATTATCTCGGAAAACCACTAGCTACAAATAGAAACAATTTGATTGTATTGAAAGTAAAGGCATTTGTCTTTCCAGATACTTTTTCCTCATAATTCGGATCACCCGTTAAGGGATCATTCATAATTCTAAAAACTGATTTTATCGCTTATTTCACTTATGGTTAAAAAAGATATATATGTTCAAAATTCGTGAGGTTATGTGATACTGCTATGACAGCTTTGGCCTAATGCATGCGTGCGTAAATGTCATGAAATTCAGCCTTGATAGTTAAACGACAGGAACTTCAGGTAAAGTCATATCTGGTCACACAGTTGAACTTCAAGCTGTATCTACTCTTGAAGGCGAAGCGAGGGGTGGAAATATTACATTAGAGGTTGGAAATAAATGGCTGATTTTTGGGATTGATGCGGTCTCAGTGCAGATTCCGGTAGTCAATAAACTCGAGCAAAACATTTTCACTGCAAAAAAGTTTCAAAAAAATGCAACACATAACATTATGGGTCACCTACTTTTCACCGTAAAGTATCAAGATATTTTTATATCGAAACTTAAAAGGTTAAAAGTTTTGCTTCCGACTTCGATTGGTATCATTTCTCACTTGGCAGGATAGAACGTTTCCCTTTAGACTTTGGTGTCACTTCTTACTTGGCATGATGGAATGTTTCCTTTCTGGCTTTGGTGTAATTTCTTACTTGGCAAGATGAAAAGTTTTCCTCCACACTTTGATTGGTGCCATTTCTTACTTTGCAGGATGGAACGTTTCCCTTCAAACTTTGGTGTCATTTCATACTTTGCAGGATGGAACGTTTCCGTCCATTTTGATTGGTGTCATTTCTTTCTTGGCAGTATGGGATGTTTTCCTTTAAATTTTGGTAATTCAAACTCTGAACCCCGCCCTGTCTAACTTGCATACTAAAATATTCCATATACAATAAAATTTATCTAACTTTCTATGTAACTTTATTTGAATTTGAAATAAGCTAACGCAAAATTTGAGCTCAGTCTGAAAGGGACTTCGTGAGCCATCAAAGCTCCAAAATTATTGTATATAGTTTATATTTTACATCTGTTGTAGTTTATACGTTCTTGTAGGTTTTGGTTTTGGCCTCACGAGCTGACATATGTAACGTAATTAATAATTCCACTATCTTTCTGCCAACCCTCATTTGCATCTTTACTAACCAGACAAAAATTTTACATTTTGCAGATATATTTGTATTAAAACACAAGGTAACTGCAAAATTTGAGCTAAAAGGAACATATACATTGAAGACGTCAGAACTTAAACTTACTATATACTCTATATTTCTAGATTTGTGTCCTTTTTATGGAACATCGCCAGTTTTTCCTCCAACATTTTCACCTGCTTATAACAACTTTTAATGCCGTACAACAGAGCGGTCCATGTATTAGCCATAGGTAAAATGACAAAGAGTGTTGAGTAAGCTTGACTGACATGTGCTATGTAATAGTATTGAAACAATCACGCCAGGTAAAAAGGTCACAATGTCCTTGTCTTGGACAAGGCTTGTGATACAAAGAGACACGTGCTTATTAAAGCTGACGTTGTTGTGTTGTTCACGTTGTTCTTGTGGGTCTAACTCCATTTCAGCAAGTAGTTGTCTGGCTATACATGGAGGTCAGTATAACTGGTGGAATAAGAACCTGAGAAACCCCCGTAAGAACCTCCTACCCACGGGAATCTAATGGCAAGCTTTCTCACATACCCACATTGTTGAGCTATACTCGAACGCATGCCGACAGAGGAGAGGTAGTTTTGATCGGTAAAGGCGAGCTCTTTAAACCACTCGGCCACTTTCCCCCACCCACCCTCAAGTTGATGTATTAGAACCATTAATTAGGTCTAATTCTCCCCTCTTGGACTAGTTCTATACAAACAAATTAAATTAAATAGCAAATGCATTTCAATGAGCTATTCTTAATCCATTCTTCATATTATCATGAAGAGAAGCTGAGAAATCTGGGTGAAAAAAAATCCAGTCATTTGCTTGTTTGTTTCAGTTGATTTAAAACAAATAATTCAAAGCATTGGAAGAGTTACTTTACATTAGTAGTTCTTTTACAAACTTATTAAGGTAAGTCTTAATATATAGGTAAAGGACAAAGTACACGTATTTCAACGATCGTTTCGTGTTAACATAGCAGACCCTGTTTGATACACTTTGATACAAAGAGTTACCAGGAACATTTAGAGCGCCCCAGCCCCCATCACTCAGTCTCTTGTATAGTTTCCCAAATACAGTAACATTTTCCCTCGTATATAACGTAGCCCTCCTACGGACAATGTAAACCTGAATCTCTGCCGACATGCTATGCTACGGCAGAGCCGGGTCCTTTGATGTTTGTAACTGATCAGCGTTACAAACAGATCAATAGGAGATCGATAATGTATTAATGTTTCTTACAGAGATATTCATGGTACCGTCTGTATGGTTGCCAAGAACGCTCCCGGAAAAGTTAAGTAGCACACTATCCACATTGATTTTCTCGTGCTGCATATATTTTATCCAATGATTTGATGACATCACGGTTAGCCCATCACTAGTAAGAAATTCAGGGTGATCTACGCTGGAAATCGCATCTAGTGCATACGAGGCTCCCTTTAACAAACTTCTCCATCTAGGTAAGATCTTCAAAGCCTAAAAAGTCAAAAACGTAGAAATGTAGGAATTCATGCATACATGTATGTATGTATGTATGTATGTATGTATGTATGTATCAATGTATATATGTATGTATGTATGTATGTATGTATGACTTTATTTCCTCTTCAACCGTGATTATATCAGATTAATCAAATTCAGGTTAATACAAGATCATGAAATACAACAGAAAAGTGACAAAAATGAAAGTAGTACTGTGTCAGCTACCGTATAGACAAAATGAAACATCTCAATACCTGCAATCATACAAATATGTAGCCATAGCTATGTAGCATTTGGCTTAAAATGGCACTGATCTTCGATGATGATAATACTTAAAAAATGTTAGTACGTCTATATTGTTATGTGCTTTGTATTAACTCTGAAACAGTAAAGAAAAAGAAATAGAAAACTTGTACCAGTGTAACAATACATGTGTTTCTTTCTACATGACAAATGTTTGCATGTATATATGTTTGTACGCATGTATGCGTGCATGCGTGCTTTTATCTATGACTGACCGTCTAATTGACTTCATTTCCTCTTCAGCAAAGATTACATCACGTTAATAGAAATACGGATTATGCATATTACGAGATTATGATACACAACATAGAACCGAGAACGTAAACTAGAGAAATACATCTTTAACTAACGCGTTTACAAGATGAAATATATAAATACATACAATTGTATCATAATCTCTAGAAAATTTTGGGACAAAATATCCCTTGGCATAATATGTCTCCAACTCCTCTTTTTATACATATTTGTTTGAAACTGCTAATGCCTCAGTGAATATGTACATCAATCATGTATTGTTACATGATTAAAAATAACCTTGGAATCGAAATAAATCGATTTTCATGTGTGTTTTTTATTATGTTTGAGAATTATGCTTTACTTAAATCTAAACCTGGTGGCTCATAAGTTAAATAAATTATCTGTATCTAGTCTGACAAAATAAAAAGAAAGACACAGAATCGGAAAGTATATTCAAGTGATGACAACGTGTTTTTCTTACTACACGACAAATGTATGCGTGTATGTATATATGCATTTATGTAGGTAGGTAGGTAGGTAGGTGGATAGGCAGGCAGGCGGGCTGGTAGGTAGGTAGGTAAGTAGGTAGGTAGGTGGGTAGTTAGGTAGGTAAGTATGTATGTATGTATGTATGTAAGTATGTATGTATGTATGTATGTATGTATGTATGTATGTATGTATGTATGCATGCATGCATGCATGCATGTTGTTGTTGTAGGGTTTAACGCCATTTTTCAGCACAAGATAGGCTATACATGGCGGCCAGTATTAATGGTGGAGGAAGAACCCTGGAAAACCCAGTGAAGAACCACCGACCCACGAGAAGCTACTGGCAGGCCTTCTCACGTACCCACGTTAGCCAAGCCTGAGACTCGAACCTACGCAGACAGAGGTGAGACGGCAGTGATCCGTAACGGTGAGCGCTTTAGACCACTCAGCCACTCATGGCCCCGCATGCATGCATGCATCCATGCATGTATGTATGTATGTATGTATGTATGTATGTATGTATGTATGTATGTATGTATGTATTCAGGATGGTACAAGATCCTGAAACACTTCAATGAAAAACATTAGAATTTAGAACAGGAATGCTGAATATTACGTCAACTATCATATTTACAAATTCTAGTATCTAATTAGTTAAGACCGCAAAAATATATATCTTTAGATGTAAATATTGTACCTTCTTCAATTACCTAGTATGGCACATATCATTCTATAAGCAAGCAATGGAATCTAAGAAAGAAATATATATATATATATATATGTATATATACATATATATATATATATATATATATATATATATATATATATATATATATATATATATATATATATATGCACACATATGCACGCATACATACATATATACATACACACATACACGCACATACATACATACATACATACATATATATACATACATAAACACACACATACATACATACATACATACATACATACATACATACATACATACATACATACATAGACAGACAAACAGACGGAGCAGAGAAAGACCGACAGACAGCAGACAGATTTTTAGACAGACAAACAGACAGAGAAAGACAGAGAGGGATATCTAAGGTATTTTGGAAACAAATTACCGGAACAAAAGTCTGGATTATATTGAACGAGTATTAAGGAAAGTTTCGCTATAGATTAAAATATTATTCTTCAAAATGCCATTTTCTCGTCTTAAATAATGTATTAATTTTTGAAGGAGACTTCAAATATAGCTATTTTAAGGACATGTCGGAGTATAACAGAGGAGACGTTAATGTTGTCTAAAATATATATTTTAAGCGGAATCTCTCTTTAAGAAAAGATCCATACCACAAGAATAGGTTTATATCCTTGTCGCTTTTGTTGTATTGTTTGTATCTCTTTCTCAGAAGAGAAGGACTTACGACTCTTTTCTTTTCTTCTTTCTGTAGTTCTATCCGAAGCAATTCTTTCATGGCAATGAATGTTTGTTCCTGCAATAAAATTGTCCTGTTCTCGTATATTTTGGCATCAAAGAAGTCTTGTGTATATTGAAGGAAGTTTCTCATCACTTTAACTGTCCGATCTTGTGGAAAATATGCGGTTAGCACCGGATGGACTACCTTTAGCATCTTACTCACCAGTCGAACCATACCTATGGTAATGTAATGAATGCAATTTTTAGTTTTCTGTGTTAGCATGTTAAGACCAGTTCGATTTTCTCACAGATTCGAGTAACATAAATAAACATTTCTAGTGAGTTAAGCACCATAGTAGATATATAAGTAAATCTTAGATATTTTGGCATTTATTTATTTTTGCTACATTGCCCTTATGCTTACATGTGTGTTTTGCAGCTCATGTCTATACTTGTTTGGGGTTTTTTTCTTCAGTATTATTTCCCTTCTTGAATGCTGTTTGATTTCAATGCATCTGTAATATTGTATACACATAAGTTTAAATTACAGTAGGATAGATTGCAGATTCGGTGATTAATTATAAGCTCGTGTTACATTACAGTGCATATTTCGCACTGCAATAAAAAAAAAAAAAAAAAAAAAAAAAAACTGCTGTACGCAGTGGGTTATTGGTATCGGGTATTAGTTGCTTGTTTGGATGGTTGGCACATACGGGCACATTGAAACCATTTTTGACTACATCATGTAGAGGACGTTCCTTTCCAATGACACACGGAGGCAGCCGACCTGGGTTGGTCATGATCCCGCGAACCATTGATTACAAGTCTGACGCTCTGTAAACTGAGATAACGCAGCTCCTGCCATAGTACATTTATAACAAAGGACCTATTTGGTCATACTTTTGAACAAACATATACCTGTGTTTTTCATCTGAGCTGTTTTTTGAGACCTGCACCTAACACCAATTGTACTCGCATACAAGTGGAGTCAAACTGCAGAGAACATAGATTCTTCTCTACCGTAGCGTAATGGGCCTGCAGATCTGGGTCTATGTTGTTTTTTCTACTGATTACGCCTAATAATCTGCACAGACCCAGATATGCCGGCGTATTATGCGACGGAAGATCTGTGTCGGTGCAGTTTGCAGTTTGACTCGTCTTAGAAGCGAGTGCATACGGTACCTAGACACCCTCCATAAAACGAGCAAACTTTAACTAACCGTTGAACAGTCCGCAAGATTAAACAAAGCTTCAGTTAGCAAACTGTTTGTTGTTGTTTTTCTCGGCTTTTGTTTTAGAAAGTTATGTATAAATAAAAACTCCGCCACACTGGTGCAATCTATCAGTGAGGAGTTAGATTATCCGAAAAATAAGCACTAAATTATCTCCCTTGACTTAGACTCTTGGGTGCTATGTGCAAAATCGTTTTAAAATGAGGCGAGCATCAATTATGTAGAAGTAACAGTTTCTGTGGTCATAACTTCCCTTACAAAAAATTGAAACGGTGGAATTAGTAATTTTATTTAAATTTTTAAATTCTTGAGAAAGAAGGGCGCAGAAAATATTTATCGAGTGATTTAAAAATTGCGTCTACACAGACAGTATCGTTAATAGCTTTATGAGTATTGTTCATTCTAAATCAAATTCCAAGCCTATTTAAAGCAATAAAATCATCACCTAATCCATCCAGCAGGATTTATGTACTACTTCGGTGTCGCCTTTAATTAGAGATAATACCATGGAAAATTGAGAGAGAGAGAGAGAGAGAGAGAGAGAGAGAGAGAGAGAGAGAGAGAGAGATTTTGCTTTATTGGCACATTAGGAGGTGGGAAGTAGGATTTAAACGGGTGGGGGGGGGTGGCGGAGTTCCTTATTTACCGTCGCAGTAAATTGCGGTGTATTCTCAAAGAGTTTACAGCCAAGAATTTTTACCAGAAATGGGTATTTGGAATACATATTCCCTTTTATAAATTACATGTTATAAAGCTAATAATAATAATAATAATAATAATAATAATAATAATAATAATAATAATAATAATAATAATAATAATGAGGACTTTGTATAGCGCCTAATCTTTAGAAGTTCTAAGCGCTTTACAACATTTGACAACATTTAAAAACATATATAATGATATGATTACAAAAATGAAAACAAACACCACGAAATTAGAAAAGAGAAAACGTGTAAATATTTAAGGTAAGGAAACATTATTAGGTCTTTAAGTCTGTTCTTGCAGTTGAAATAGGTGAGTTTTAAGAGCGCTCTTGAATGAGATCACTATGTCTTTGTGTCTAAGTTCAGTGGGCAATTCGTTCCACATTGATGGGCCCTGGTATGCAAAAGAACGTTGTCCATATGATTTCATTTTCATAGTGGGAATAATGAGAATACGAGTGTCAGAAGAGGAGCGTAAGTATCTTGCTGGTGTGTACACATGGTTGAGGTCAGATAGCTATGTTGGACTGGAGCCCGTCAGTGAAACGTAGCACAGAGAACAAATTTTGTGTTTAATTCTGGATCGAATGGACAGCCAGTGTAGGGTACAGAGCAGGGGGAGGCGTGCTCTGATCGTGGTACTCTAAGGATGATCCGAGAAGCTGTGTTTTGTACTTTTTGAAGTTTCTGGAGTAGATATTGAGACGAACCAGACAAAATTGAGTTACAATAGTCCAGTCTTGAAAGTACTAAGGAACACACAAGTGTTTTAGTGGCATCAACTGAAAGATACTTGCGAATGGAGCTGATGTGTCTCAGCTCAAGATATGCAGCTTTGCATATGTTCATGACATGTTGGTGCAATGAGAGAGTACTGTCGAGAGTAACATCTAGGTTTCGTACTGACTGTATGAATTTAATGTTGGTGTTGCTGATATTTACTGTCTGAGGTAAAGGATGTGAATGAGAAAGTCTATGTGTTGCAATCAGAATGGCTTCAGTTTTATCATCATTCATCTGCAGCTTGTTACATGTCATCCATGATTTCACATCGGAAATGCACCTCTCTACGCCTTGGATGGTAGCTTCAGCTTCAGTTGGGTGTTGGTCGGAGTTCAGCTTAAATGGTGGAGGAAGAACCCGGGAAAACCCCGGAAAGAACCACCGACCCACGAGAAGCTACTGGCAAGCTTTCTCACATACCCACATTGGCCGAATCAGAGACTCGAACCCACGCAGACACAGGTGAGATGGATGTGATCCGTAATGGTCAGCGCTTTAGACCACTCGGCCACTCGGGGCCCCACCAGCAACGAAGCTGATAGTACCATTTTTATAAGTCTTTGGTATGACTTGGCCGGGATTCGAACCCTCGACCTCCAGCATCATAGGCAGACGCACTAACCACTTATATTTTACAGATATCAGCAAGATAGTTTACAAATATAAATGTGTGCACTAAAAATGGCGCATGTAAATTTTTCCATTATTCTATCATCAGCATATTAAAAAATGGCGCATGTAAATTTTTCCATCATTCTATCATCATCATATCAAAAAAATGGCGCATGTAATTTTTTCCATTATTCTATCATCAGCATATTAAAAAATGGCGCATGAAAATTTTTCCATTATTCTATCAGCAGCATATTAACAAATGGCGCATGAAATTTTTTCCATTATTCTATCTGCAGCATATTAAAAAATAGCCCATGTAATTTTTTGCCATCATTATATCATCAGCATATTAAAAAATGGCGCATGAAAATTTTTCCGTCATTCTCTCATCAGCATATTAAAAAATGGCTCATATAAATTTTTCCATTATTCTATCATATTCATATTAAAAAATGGCAAATGCAAATTTTTCCATTATTCTTTTATCTGCAGTTTAAAATATGGCGCATGAAAATGTTTCCATCACTCTATCTTCAGCATATTACAAAATGGCGTATGTAAATTTTTCCATGATTCTATCATCAGCATATTATGCTAGTTTTTCATTCCTAAAAGGCTATATATGAAAGCATTTTAATTCACTATAGGTACTATACAATACTTTCTGGATTATAGTAAAACTTTACCTCCTGCTGCAAGTGTGATATTTTCATGATTCTGTAGGCTGTAATCAGATGTGCCCGTTATTGCGACCAATTTGGTATTAAGCTGCTCGGCACACTGAAGCACCTGCAACTAAATATATATTTAGACCCATAAGTTTTGTTATATCTGGGATTTCAAGGTTGGCATGCTTTCCTCTCAAAACTTCAATAAAAGCAAAATGGGTAGATTAAAAGCAAAAGACTTTCAAAAACATTATCATCGTTATCGCTTTTTATGCTGTCGGCATTAGAGTCGATGTGAAGCATATGTTAGAAAAGCATATGTATATATATA
>JAECUM010063973.1:0-14305 GCA_016617855.1 Megalonaias nervosa | reverse complement strand
AATTTGCATAAGAGATCCTGGCGGAACATCTGGCGAAAAACTGTATATTGTTTGTCCTTTACTACCTAAGGCTGAGTAAGATCCAGATGCAATAGAGCAATTTACCAATATTACGTTTACATCAGTTATATTTACTCGCAGTTGGCCGTCATACGTTTCGGGATTATCACGATCAAGAGCAGGATATACATAATTATAAAATCCTATTAGTGGTGCGATACTTGTTTGCGATACAAGACTAACTGTTATATCTTTTAATTTCATTCTAGCGCGTAACGTATTATAATTTGGTGTAAGCTCAAAATTATCAGCTATACCTTTATTTTTTGTTATAAGTTCTTTTATTATTTTATTATTTTATTTAGATCAGCGATATTATAAGCTCCTTGTGGAATTGTTATTGTTTTCTACGTGGCAAATGGTGAAGTACGTATAGGAATAGTAAATGCAAATTCATTATTTACTCCAGTTTTTACGTTAGCCATAGAATGCCAGCAAGTGCAGGAAATTAGTCCAATTTCATATTGTTTTTCACGATCTAGTTCTATTGGCGGAATATACTTTACAAAAAAATTTGCGCTATCTTTATCAGATTGGCTAGAGTCTAGTAATAATGTTGCTGACATTTATTATTATATTTTTTATAAAATTAAATCGCAGCGATTGAATCGCGATGTAAAGTTTCGTATTCGTCAGATGATAATAAATTTTCTGATCTCAAATTATCAAGTATGTCAATAATTTCATTGTCAACTGATGAAAATATTCTAACTCCAGTTCCTGTTTTTCTTTCTTCTTCTAAAAGTTTTTTTAAGCGATCATCATCATAATGTTCAAATAATTTTTTAAAAGTGTACCCTCCTTTTTCAACATATTTTTATCTCTAAATTTTATTGCAGTATTTTTAAAAACACCAGCAATAACAGCATCTCTAGCTTTTTCAGAAAGTCCTTCAACATCTTTTATTTCAGCTGTATCAATTTCTACGTAAGCTCTTATATTTTTTCTTTAATATCAGTTATTTTTTTAATGAGATCATCGTATTTATCTTTTTCCCAATTATACATGTTATCAACGTCAGAAATGTAATTATCTTTCATAAAAGCAAAATATTCCGAATCCATTATTTTTTGTTTTGCTTGGTTTTTATATTTTTTACGATAATTTTCATTCTCTTCCTCAAATGATTTTTTAAAATCTTCAGTCATCATAGGAGCTTGCAGTGTATATGCTAATTCTTCTTGTCCTTCATCCAATAATTTTGCTTCATTAATTAAGCTACTAAGGTGACTATAACTACGGTATTGTTTATTTCTTATATTATTAATAGCCGTCATATAAAGATCAGCGATAATTCCATGTCGATATAACTAAATGTCATTATAGTAATTTCTATTTTCTAAAATTACTTTGCTGAGATGCTCATCACCCTCTTTTTTTATTTCTTTTAATTTTGCAATTTTTTTCTTCAGCTTTACATTCATCTTTTCCAACATGATGTATTCTCACACCACTAAATTCACTATATTTTTTATTAAAATCTTTATATTTGTTATCTCTTATTTCGCTATCTATATTTTCTAAATCATAGTCAAATCTTCTTTTTTCTTCTATATTTTCCCTCTCTCTTCTAAGTTCTTCTTCTTGTTCTAACCTTCTCTCAATTGGTCTAACTACTGTTGCTTCTGCTAATCTTTGTTGAAGTTCCAGTGGATTATTCAACAACCTTCTTAGTTCAGTTCGTCTTGCAGCAGGATCAGCTATATTTGCTACAAGTGCCTCAGCTAATCTTATTCTCTCCGCATCAGAGCTAGAAATAATTTTTCCAGCAGCCGCTTCTTGTTGTTCTTTGATTAATCCTAGTAAAACTTTTTCTTGTTTTTTTTTAAGTTTTCTTCTGATAGTAGACCAGTTTCAGGTTGTTTTCCAAGTAAAGCTTCAGTAACTGGTTTGAGAGCGGCTGCTGCTGTTTCTGCTGCAACCACTTGACCACGTCGTGCTTGTTGGATCATCTGCCTAAGTTCAGCTTTAGATTTAACAAGTTTTTTTAGATTTTCTATATGTTTTTTGTACTTTGCTTGTCTTTCCATTAATTATATATTAAATTTTATAAAACTAACAAAAAATTACTGTAGGTATTTTTAAATACAACAGCTACACATTTTACTCGTATCATTTGTTAATTTATCAAACAAAAAAAAAGTCATATTTATTTGCCGTCGCTTGATGATATAATTCAATAAATTTATCTTTTGTTACATCACCACATTGTTCGTTCGCGATATTTCTAACATCGACATTGTTAAGTCCTGGAAATAATATAAAACAACCAGTATTTCGCCGAATAAATCTGTCAACATTATAAAAACCTTGGGCAAGATAAATAGAATTACATTTTTTATTTCGCGACAGTGAAAAATATGATCTTATTTTATTCATTTCTTCATTGTTTAGCGGAATATCATCAAAAACAACTATCTTATGTTCGGACGAATCAAGTTGATTAACTGGAACAAGTTCTTCTGGTTGTTTGATAATAAAACAATCTTCATCAGTCTCAAGATCATCACGAAGTTTGTCATTATAATTGTTAAGTAGCTCGTACTTATCCTGTTGTGGATTAATTGTGTAAATATAAACGCGATCGTAGTTAAAATTATCTCCGAGAAGTAAATTCATAAGCAAGTTTGTTTTCCCCGATCCAATTCTTCCAACAATAAGATAATGACAATATGGAAGTTCGTTTTCATGTTTATGTTTCACCAACCGCTCTGTATCAAAATTTAATATCGACGATTTTGCCATTATTGTTATACAATTTTATGTTATATAAAAATATTGTCAGACTATAAATAAATAATGAGCTATTATACAAAATTTGGAACATTAGTAAGAGATTCATCGGCTGAAAGTACAACAATAACAGACGGTAAGGTTGATTTATCAGGTTACCTGAAAAAATCCGGCAACACAATGACGGGAAACCTGTTTATGTCAAATCAACGAATACTAGATTTAGAAACAGATTATCCACCAATAAATGTCGTTAATGCACAAGCTGTTAGTTATGCACAACTTAAATTAGTCGACAATAATAAACTAGATAAATCTGGCGGAACTTTAAGCGGTAACTTAGATATGTCAGGAAAAAAAATTATAAATTTGGAGACCAGGTATCCACCAGCAAACTTAAATCAAACTCAAGCGGTAAGTTTTTTTTGCAGTTGAAGTATGTTGATGATAATAAACTTGATAAAATAGGTGGAATAGTTACAGGTAATATCATCATGAACAAGAATAAAATTACATACCTTGGAGACCCAGCTGCAGAATCAGACGCAGGAACAAAAACATACGTCGACGATCAAGAATCTAAGTATGTGTTAGTCACCGGTGGTATAATGCGTGCATTTCTCATATGAATAATAATGGTATTAATGATCTCAGAACACCAGAATTAGATTTTGACGCTGTAACAAAAAAAATACGTCGACGATATTAATATTCTAATAACCGATGTAATTAGCGCATTTAGAACTGATTTTTCCAATCACATACAAACATTCTTGAATTTTCGTACAAATATAAACAAATCTATTAATGAATTTTTTGGAAATCCAGCGGTTGTAGATATTAAACTTGCTGAAATTAGCATTAAACTAAACGATATTGTTAGTGGAATTCCTAATATCATCGCAAAAACGAATCTGATTAAAATTCCTCACAAGCAGATCATTAATGTGGCATACACAGTAGCATCAGGATCAGCAACATGGACAGCGCAAAATAACACTGTCAAACATACCGCAGAAGTCACTGGTGTATATAGGCTGTCCATATTTAGCGGTGCAAAATTTAGTATATTTACCACATATCTATGGCGTCATTCAATCGATAGTTTTTCTGGAACTGTATCTATTATATGAAAAAAAGATGCCGAAGAAATATTTCTACTGACACCATCTGATAAAAAATTTGTAACCGCAACGTCTTACTGGTGGTGTCTGGAATTTGTCGCTGAAACGCCTCGATTAAGTTAATTATAATAAATCAAACCCAGGGACTGGCACTATTGTATAAAATCTGTAAGCAAATATTATATAATGAAAAAAAGTATAGTTGATTTTAATCATATTTCAGATACAATTCCAAAACAAGATGTGGACGCTCTGATACAATATTACAGATATTATCATAAAAAGCTTTGGTGCGTGAAAAAATGTTACAAATACTATAACAAAATACTTCGAGTGATATCATATTTACCACTGCTAATGACTAGCTCTGGTA
Source organism: Megalonaias nervosa (assembly GCA_016617855.1). Lineage (NCBI taxonomy): Eukaryota > Metazoa > Mollusca > Bivalvia > Unionida > Unionidae > Megalonaias > Megalonaias nervosa. The sequence continues at coordinate 10,015 of JAECUM010063973.1, read as the reverse complement.
TAATTTCAAGTGGAGCATCATTAAATCCGTTTTTGTTAATAATATCCGGCGTTGGTGTTTCTCTTGCAACAGCATGTAAAAAAATTTAGCCTCGTCTTGCAACTAAAAAAAATGCTTGTAAAACAGCAAGTATCACTTATAAAAAAAATTACTTGATCAGATACCATCTTATTTGCGTGGTATAAAATATGATATGGACGATTTAATACGCGAGTTCCGTATTATTGACAGTATGTTAACAGATATTTTACCAATGAGAGTCAGCAGATATGAAAAAGATTATCATAAAATATGGGTTACAACAGTAGCAGATGTTTAACTTTGTACAGCTTTAGAAATATCATTATCAAATAAAATCTCAACTATATTGTCAATAAATGTCATCAAATCATCTGCCCAAACTCTTATTCGTTCGTCATTTTCAATTGCGAATAAACATACTGATCCATATTTTGGTGATATATGGTAACCAACTTTTTTAATACAATCGCTTTTTATTTTAGGTTTTATGCCAGTATAGCTTGAGGCTGCCCTAATCGAATTAAATCTCTTACAAAATTTGTTTGTCTGATCAAATCCAACATGTCTCTTTGATTGACAGAAGGACATTACATATAATATTTCATTGTTTAATATGAAATTTTGTCTAAAATTTAAAAATAACATTATTTTTGGCTAATAAGTATAGGGGCTGTAATAGTAGTAGAGTAAGGTAAGTGTTCCTAATCCCAGAGACCTCCTACCCTGGACAAAACATATTTTATCAGAAATATGAAAGTCATCATTTTAAGCTAAAAAAGGATGCTGACAAAAATTTTAACGTATAAAGTTTTGGGGGGTTGGGGGTCTCTGGGATTAGGAACCTTACCTTACTCTATTACTATTTGCACTAAACACGACGATCTAACGCAAACATCGACAGCGATAGTTATGAATTCATTGTTTTACATAGTACGCAAGAAAGATATTACATCTAGGAACAAAGATCAAAATCTAAGAAAAATGTCTTTCCACACTTATGCTAAAGTAAATGAGATAATAAAAAACGTATAACTTACCATTTACTATAAAGAAAACGGCAAACACGTAAAATGACACAAAACACCTAGTCTTAAATATAAATAGCTGAAATATAAAAAGATTTGAAATGGTAGAATACGTTACATGTTGACAAAGCAAAGAAATAAAGTTATAGAAAGAAATGTATTGGCATTATTAATTATCATTTGTATATGGAAAATGAGACTAAATAGATTATTCTTAAATATTTTTTACACTTTAGAGAGCGAGCGAAAGAGAGAAAGAGGGGGCTCAGATTTGACATATGTTAGATCGAAGAATATATTAATACACAAAACACCGCCATGATTTTTGCACACAAGAGACAGAGACAGAGACAGACAGACAGACAGACAGACAGACAGACCTAGATGTAAAATGGAAGATGATAATAATTTAGCAATAGCAAATTCTAAGAAACACAATAATAGAGATACTACAATCGCCATGATGTGTCCCCACTGTACTTGGGAGAACCGTAGATTGGTAGGTAGGTATGTAGGTAGGTTTTTATTTTAATTATTTGATTAACTGACGCAAATAATTATTAGTCTGTTTTATAAAGTAATAGCGCTAAACTGATAGTGTTTCACAAATAGCAGGTAAACTGTATTGACATCTAGCAAGCCGCTTTAATTAAGCGTTATGTCAATATTTTAACACAGTTATTTGTTATCTTAAAGCCATTAAATAACTACCATCTTGATGGTGCTAAGCGCACATTTTGTGTCATTGATGGCTGTGTTTGTCGCTTCCATTTACTCTAGATACAAACCCATAACCAACTTTTTAAATATTACAAAACTGATAACATAATATATCATAATTGAATGACTTAATAGTATACTTAATAGGTCAATAGAGGATGCATGGCTTGATAAATATGTACTTGAGGGGTACAGAATAGTTAAACGTGCGCTTAATTACCTGAACAACAAAGTAAACTATCCGATAAATAAGGTTCTAATTAGACTATATGATGAGGTACAATTTTAGTACAATTGGCAACTAACAAAATCTAATTTATTTTTAACTCAAATTAAAAAATTACCAAAAATATTAAAAGTTTCAAAATATGGTGGCAAAATGTAAGCTGGAAAGAGCGGAAATTAAATAAATTTGATGTTTCTTGAATATTTTAAGTATTTTGCATCCATATGTACATTTACCTTCATATAAGCCAGTTATTAAAGTAAAATAACCTAAAACGTACCGAAATCATTTTAATATTTAAAAATTAAGGAAATCCCAACGATTTCTCAAAGTTTTATTTATTTTTCTTAGCAATGTACTGCATAGGTTTTACACCATCACTAGGTAATTACAATGAATAATTTGAATAAGTGATTTCTCTCAAATCGGACTGAAAATATTTTGTTTACCTTAACACTATTTTAGAACCTAAAACGCATATTAATAACCATGATGTGGCTCTAATGTTCTCTTCTAGAACATTCTATGTCGTACATAAAGCAAATATCAGTAAACTACATAAAGAAAGAAAAACCAATAAGGTACACCTTTATCCTCAATGACAGACAAGGGTCAAGCAATCAAAATAAAGTCAATATACATAAAATAATACGAAATCAATTTTTTTCTTGTTTTCCTTATCCGAGCTGTATATGTTCTATATTTGTGCAAATTATTGCAAACGTAGCATGCTGCAAATTCTAGATAGTGGGTAAGTGACAAGTGCGGGCATTACATATACAAAATTTATTGCTGGATTTTTATCTGGTTTTTGTCCGGATTTCTCAAAATGAATGCAATATCAAACATTTCTTATTTATTAATTCATTCATTACCGGTAATTCAGATAGCAGAACTCTATATGTAATCTGTAACGCTCCGAATATATTTTTAACTATCGCTTTCCACATCTTGTCTTTCAGATCTGTTTGGTGTTCGTACCGAATAGATTTGCGTAACCAAGCACTTTCAGATCGACTCATATCGTTAATATATGGTACATTCAATTTCATTTTCTAAGAAATATTACACCTTCCCCCCTAAAAAAAATCGTTTGTGCATTCACATGTGCGCTTTATCACTTAATGTTGATTTGTAAATATCATTACTTAAATAAAATCTTCCTAAATTGCTTAGAAAATAAATGATCAATGAATCAAGCACAGGCTCACAAACATTCGTACGAGCACCATATGGAAAATAGTTTGAAAAGTTAAGTTTGTCTAATATTTGCGAGTACAGACAAAAATAAAAATGATTTAGTTTATATAGCACTGTTAAAAATTGACTTCGTTTGCTCAGTATTGTTCCTCAAGGAAAAAGCAACTTCAAACAACAAGCCCTACAACACCCGCCAACTAAATATCAATCTCATTCATTTTCAGAAATATTAAATTTTCCCAATCTTTACAGATAATGCTCACGTTCGGTATAGTAGCGCAAAAGAATGCGTGCAGTGTAAATTGTATATTACTGTTAATTCAAGTTGACTGAGTATGTAACTGAAAACATATTTACGTATGCAACGGATTGGGTAAGCAACATACATTTTAACAGTCAGAATAAATGTCTAAATTGAAACATATGAACAGTGTGGAGTCATAGTGCGAAATAATTTTACATGTAAATCTCAGTTTATCCTGCGTTAGTGCGGATGTGTTGTTGCTAGATTTCAAAGTGAGTCAGATCTTTCACTTTTATGTTATCGATGCAGTTGAAGAAGAAATATCTGCAATCTGGTTTCTCATCTTAAGATTCTTTGAATAAACATTGCGTGCTCTAAATTGATTGAATTTTAAAATATGGATGATTTAATCAAACGGAAACACTTATTCTCAAAAATACGCATGGTCCAATCATGCATGCCCAAAACATGAACTATAATTCTACAAAAATAAAATGCCTTCTCCGATTCATCATGTATTTTTTTGCTTCATGTTAACTTCCCTTTTAATAGCAACCGTTTTGTGTAACAAACACACCCCTCCCCATATATATATATATATATATATATATATATATATATATATATATATATATATATATATATATATATATATATATATATATATGTCATTGGTGTTATAAAGCTATTCATGTTACTGTACTGTGATCATATTGCAATATCTGCGAGCTCTGGTTCAGGTCTTTAAAACGTTTGATCCATTTGAATGAATATTGCAAAAGATGAAATGTTCAAGTAAAGATATCTTAAAAGAAGATTACAAATAATAAATTTCTACATAATTCTTAAGAAATATTATCATATGGAACACACAACCTTATATTGTCAAGGAGACCAGGTCATTTCTACTTCAACATGATGAGCGCTAGAGGCATCATAAGGAATAGGATCAGATGCCCACCTCTAGTGGCTACATATATGGCGCCCTATTGTGCTGGATTACCTCGTGCCAATGTTGTATCTGGTTCCGGAGTTGCCATCACATCTGAATCACAATTACAGGTAGAGAACATTTTAATAGCATATTTGGCAAATCATTACGAACGATTGCTTAATATAGAAATATGCTAATAGGTGTGACATGTTGTCGTTTGAAGGTATAGCAATATAGAAGGAGACGAATTACATATAGAATTAATGACATACGTAAGATCTTCTTTGTAAGGTTGACAATGCCTGTTTCTCAGAAAGGTCGCTGCACACCTGAGTGAAATATGGCTAACAAGCTGTAACACCAAAATGTGCAATTTCTTGATGAAATTAGATTCGTTAGTTAGTCATTGGTGTTGTATACCTCCATGAAAAAGGATGTTTTTATCAGAAAATTCCTACGATCAAACCTCTCTTGATAGCATGTTCAAATAAATTTAGATTAAAAATAATATTAATAACAAAAAAAAACGAAATATTACGACACACGAAACTCAGCATATGACATGACAGGGTGGTATTATGAAGGAAAGATTATTTGAACGAACTGCAAAGCTTAAATTAACAGAATATTTGGGGTTTTTTCCGCGTGCCTAACTGAGAGTGCATTATGCTTAAAGTATGAGCATTATATATTAACTCCCTAATTAAAAGAAGAAGACAAGGTTGCACTTTATGCGAGTTTATTCCAGAAGAGATCGAATTTCAAAACCATAAAATAAATTTAAAGAAGGCAGACTTTGATGATATATTTTGCTTAAATGACCTCCGAATGTCTTGGAAATGAAACCAAAACTGATCTCGCTGTATTCCTACAACATTAAACTCATCTTTACAATCTCTCTTTTTGGTTTATCATTTCGTTAATGAAGCAAGGGGGTTGTGATCAATGAATACAATAATCGGTAAAGGAGTTGAACTAATATACCTTTCAAAGTGTTGAAAAGCCAAGATCAAAGCTAAACATTCCTTCTCGATTGTGGAATAATTTCTCTGGTACTTCTTCATCTTTATAGAAAAATAGTATATTTGATGATCCACACCATTTATATAGTCCTGAAACAGCATTACACCTACTCCAACATCTCTTGCATCAACAAATATGTTAAGCAATTGACTGAACTTTAGAGCTAAAAGAACTGGAGCTCTCCTAGGTACGGCTTTTGATTTATCAAAAGCCTTCTGACATTTTTAGACCAGTGAAACTTGGATTGCGTACCCCAAACATTGTTCAGTGGTTCAACAATTATGGGAAAATGTGAGCAAAGTTTCCGAAAATATCCATCTGTACTCAAAGCTCGCATCATTTGCCTTTTACTAACAGACACCTGGAATTCAGAGATAGCCCTGACCTTAACTTTAGCACGACAAAACTAACTTTACCTAAATTAATTTTAAAATTGAATCACAGAGTAGATCAATCAGCTTCTGAATGGTTCCAAACTTGTATTTCCAGGTATGGTAGTAGATGATGATGTCACAATTCTGTAGACCAGATATTAGTATGTACATTAAACGCTGGACAGTCGGTGAAGATTTTTTCATACCAAACGTCATCACTTTATATAGACAAAGTTTATCTTGAGTTGCAATTGCCAAAATTGCTCTTTCCGTTAGCAGAATTTGCTATAATCCTTTTAAAAGGGCAAACTTGATGATATATTAGGATTCCTAATTTTGTATATGATGTAATCTATTCTTGGCACTGGAAATGAATCTGCTTTGGTGACACTGTTGACTTTTCTGTACATCCATTCACAAGCATAAAATATATTCTAATTTAGGCAAAATAATTAATGGTGAATTCCAGGTACTATTACTTGGTTGTATCAAATTATTCTCGAGCAAAGTACTGAATTTCTCTTTTTTCAAACATTCCTGTTTGATAGGATTAATTCCGTAATGAAGTTGTTTCAAAGGCGAAGAATCTACAATCTCATTGTCATGATAGATTTTATGTGTTCGTGTAGAAACAGCTGGAAGCAAGTGGTGACATTATGGTCTTAGTTCACTCATTTCTTATGGTCCAGATTGTTAAATATCTCCAAATTCCGAAGATGGGTTATAAAGTCACTACAGTAAGACTGCATTCCATCTTTTGCATCATCAGTACAACTGAATTTAATGAATGATTAACACGGTTATTTCCACCAAAATATTCCTTTAGCACGTTTATATGACAAAGTTATTTCTGTTTCATCCCCTCATAAGTATTATGATGTAATTTAAGTCATTCATTTTCTTTACAATTGTAAAAAAGACTTTACAATTTAGCCTGAAGAGGATTTTGAGGTATGAGCAAAAGAGCCAGAACCCTATCAGTTCTTACTGTTTTTCAAGCATTTGACAAATTATGTTTTAAAATCATAGACATTGCCAAGAAGATTTAGCTTTGAATCTTCATTTGAAAGAAGTGTCTCCTTTAATAACTTCAATGGTCCACGGACAGTGTGTCCAAAATCTAGTACAAAAGGAAAAAAACACCCTAAAGGCTCTTAAACTGCCACTGCCAGCAAATGAACACCCTCATCAAAATATTTTCCTGTATCAAAGCAACCTGATTGAATCATATTCTCCAACGTTTGATTACTTCCTTCCAAAGCCATTTGATTTTCAGTTTGATAAGCGGAATATTTAAACTGTTGGATACTATTCATATGTAATGTGTTGGAAAATTCCTGATATACAATTTGACCATTGATGAGACTGGACAGATCTCGAACAGCCAAAAAGTGTTAAAAACTTTATCACAGCTTTAACTATGGAATTGCCTTTGGAAATATTTGTGGACGCACACACTATTGTCAATAGGTATTGCCTTCGTCATTCTATACTTGCGCGTGAAACAACTTGACTAGCTAAGAGCCTGTCAGACAAAAGCAAAGCACCTCATGATAAAAACTCTGAGATCACCAACAAGTAATACAGACCCTTTCGAGATGAATGGGTAATAATTCTCCATATTTCTGTCAATACAGGAACTAATATCATTTGCAATAGCTCTGTCTTTATTATGCTGCTTATTTTTAACCTGTAACAATCAGAAATAACCTGCCCGTAGAGTACATTAAAAGAGATGATGATTTCTATTTAGTCTGATCAGCAGTTTGATTTGTAAACGTTGTGCCAGATTGAGATTTGGAAGTACTCTTATCAAACTGCGATGATTTTCTTTTTCCCAAGGAATTGCTGAGAAGACTTATTGACAAATGAAACTTCGTGAATCAAGGAATAATCATCCGCATCATTTTCCAAAGTTTCTATCTCTTGCACCTCCTATAGGTCTTGACATTATTGTGGATGCCTTTCCCAAACTCTTCGCTTAATGTTAACACTCTGCATTTCTCTTGTAAATTCGACACGAGAAAGTCCAATTACTTTTCTACCATTCTTAAACCTTTGGCAATGTGCCTCTGGTACAAACACATAAACCTTCAAGATAAATTCTTTAACCACATCATAATTAGCATTTTGTTGTACCGTCAGTGAAGTGTAGACTTCAAGAATTTTGACAATATGTACGCTTTGTAACAATAAAGTCCATCGCTCTCTTGGCCATTTCAAATTTTTGAGCAATTTCCTCAAAGTGAGGAAAGTATTATATACTTCTTTTTTCAAATGGGTAGTCGAACCCATGCGGAGAGAGGTGAGATGTCAGTAATCGCTAAACACGAGAGCTTTTTTTTTCACTCGGACACCTGGTGCCCCGTTCTTGAGTTAAATATAAGTGCTAGAAATAAAGTTATATAGACGTGACGCGCAAAAAGGTAAAACAGGTGAAGTATTAGTGAATAATGTAAAATGTACCATAGGTACATGGCTAGGTTGTGTTGTTGAGTCTTTCGTTATTCTCGTTATTGATTTGACCTAATCGTTAGCAGAACAATATATTTAGATTATTTTTAGAATATCCCCAAACTAATAGTATTATCACTTTCTTTCTAAAACTGCCGATATTACATTACCCTAACACATCGTATACATGTTATAGAACGTTCTGTAATACAAACTAGTCAATCAGGGAAAGCCTAAAGTAATTGTGTTTCGTGATCGAGGTATTAAAAGACAATGAAACAAATGTAAAAGCAAATAATACAGTACCTTTACCAACTACACGTGTCTTCTTTTCGCCTGTAAATTATCCTGCACAAATGCACAATAAAAAACATAATATTCGAAACCCATAGTTGCTACCTTATGGTCTTAAACTAACAGAAAGAAACGAAACCAACTAGTGTATTAAAATCAGGAAATAAATTTATTTTCGAAGTTACAAACAGAGCATTTAAGAGGAATTGACAGTATTGTGAATTAAATCCCAAATAAACCGAAATGTTCCATCACAAGTCCAAAAAGTAAAGTTTTCCGAATATTCCAGCTTCCACCACCACAAAGACCTCACGTGCGTTGAAGAAGCACGGTATGGAAATAATTTAAAAAATTACAAGTTCATCTCAGATTTGCGAGGAAGAAAAGGAGAAAACATTAGTTTATATGACATTATTAAAATCTGATTTCGTTTACGGAATAATGGTCTTCAAGAATAAATAAACAAGTACAAACAACAAAACACAAAATCTGCAAACTGCCATCTTTTCATAGATATTGTAGATATACACCATACATAGCAATTTTCTTTTTCTGTTCTCAGATGCCTCTGCAAATGATCAAAATGATGTGTAGCTTTTATTGTTAGCCTCTGAAAGTGTCCAAGGAATTGTTGTAGATACTTTTTACGTGTTTTATTTTTGTAAATAAACAAAACTTTCTTGAAAACAGGGATGTTCTAGATACGTAATTTGAAACTGAAAAAAATAATATTTCGACAACAAATTTTCCGTAAAATGTTTAAACTCTTCATTAAGACAATAGCTTGCTAATGAAAGTTTGAGTTTACTGACTACTTTCCAGCGGTGTTGTCAACATGCTGCACAGACTTGCTCTGCGACTCGTCAGTCCGAGCCAGTAAAAATCTTGAATGTGTGCAATGCCAACCTAATATTATTGGCGAGCAGTAGAAATGTTATATCAGTTCCATGAACATAATTCGAGTTCACTGAATATGTAACTAAAATAAATATACAACAGATTTAACACGGAAGTAGAATAAATCGGGTTAGCAACAGCAATTATAATGGTCAGAATAAATTAAAGTCTGACCAAACTGAAAATCTGAATAGCGTGGAGTCATAGTGCGAATTAATTTTACCTGTAAATCACAGTTTATTATGGTTTAGTTTGGATGTGTAATTGCAACATTTCATTGTGAGTCTGACAGGAGAAGCAAATCATCGTGATCGAACTCGCACACGTTTCCGATATCGACACAGTTGGAGACGAAGTGTTTGCACGCTGTTCACTCACCGTCAGATTCTTTAAACAGACGCAACTTGTTCTAAACTGAATTTGAAAGTAATGCAGATTTCAACAAGTTGCAACATTTATTCTCAAAAAAGAGCATTATCCCGGCATGCCCATGTCTCTGTACTTAATGTATATATTTGTTTTCGTACACGTTAACTTGAGCAGTCGAAACTAATTTGATTATATAGCAATTATTTTCTTACTGCATCCCCGTTTAAAGATATG
>JAECUM010063972.1:0-18827 GCA_016617855.1 Megalonaias nervosa | reverse complement strand
TCAGTCCCTGGGGCTTATCAGCAAAAATTCAGAAACCATAAAATTGAAACTAGACACACTTATGTTGAATTTGGAAGAGAAAAAGAACAGTTGTTCAGGAGATGGTGCTTAGGTGAGACAATTGAACATGATTATGAAAGACTCGAACATCTGGTATTACTTGAAGAGTTCAAAAACTGTGTTTCTAGTGATGTCAAAACTTATCTTGAAGATCATGAGGTCAATGCTGCTCTTGCTGCTGATAAGTATTCCTTAACTCATAAAGTTCCTGTTGTAGGCAAATCTATCACTCAGCAGTCTACTGATAGAAAGGTGTTTCAGCCAAATACGACTCCTTCTAAAACTCAATCTGGCACAACTTCTAAAAATCAAGCTTTTGATAAACTTGATTCTAAATCCTTGTCTATTCCTACGTGTACCTATTGCTAGAAAAAAGGACATGTCATTTCTGATTGCCTCAAAATTGAAATATAAGCATCAGAATCAAGATAGACCTATCCCAAATGCTCTTATTTCTAAGAGGTCAAGGTCACGGTTATGTATTGAAAATAATACATTTGAGAGGTTTGATAAACCCCAGTCTGATTTTATTGTGGAGAATTTTGAACCATTCGTGTCGAAGTTTCTATATCACTCTTGGGTGATTCGGCCAATCCTATCCCTATTAAAATTTTAAGGGATACAGGAGCTTCTCAGAGTCTTTTAGTGTCAGGTATTTTGCCTTCTTCTGAGAAGTCCTGTTCTAATGAGAGTGGTCTCATACAGGGAGTAGAGTGCGGCTTTGTTAATGTTCCTCTCCATTCTGTAAATTTGTCATCAGACTTAGTTTCAGGACCTGTGACAGTCGGAATAGTGTCTTCTTTACCCGTTGTGGGCATTTATTTGTTGGTAGGCAACGACCTAGCGGGAGACATGGTTGTGGTTAATCCACTTGTAACGGACAAGCCTTCTTTGGATCAGAAAGTTGATCCTATTGAAAAAGAAATCCATGATTTATACCCAGTTTGTGCAGTTACCAGAGCTATGGAAAAGAAAGCTCTTGAGAATGATTTTGATAAGGAATGTATTCCTTTAGCTTACATATGTATTGGTAAGGCTTTTGATGAGGTCACTTTCACTTCTAATTTGGATCAGTCAAAAGGTATTGATCATAGTGATCCTCTTTTGAATACTCATTCTCTTTTTTTTAATCAGGGTGATAAACGACAATCACTTGTCGTCGAACAGGAAAAATATCCTGAGATCTCCTGTTTGTTTCAGAGGGCCATTAGTGACACTGAAGCTACTGAAGTACTTTTCTGTTACTTCCTTAAAAATGGAATTCTTATGAGAAAATGGAGACCTCCCGAGGTAACTGCAAATGACGAATGGTCAGTGAACTATCAGATTGTGGTTCGTAAAATCTTACAGACGGGAAATACTTAGTTTGTCCCATGAAACTCCTCTGGCTGGTCATTTAGGGATAAATAAAACTTATCACAAGATCTTGACTCACTTTTATTGGCCAAAAATCAAAAGTGATGTTTGTAAATTTTGTGGATCTTGTCATACTTGTCAAATGGTAGGAAAACCCAATCAAAAGATACCTAAGGATCATCTACAACCTATTCTTGCATTTGACGAACCATTCAGTAGAATTATAGTAGACTGTGTTGGTCCCTTAGCATAGACCAAGTCAGACAACCAATATTTGTTGACCATTATGTGTGCGTCAACAAGATTCCCAGAGGCAGTTCCTTTGAGAAATCATAAAACCAAAAACATACTGAAAGCTTTGATAAAGTTTTTTACTCAATTTGGCCTTCCAAAATCTGACCAATCCGGTCAAAGGTCAAATTTCATATCTGGAAATTTCCAGCCTGTTATGCTGGAATTTGGCACTCAGCAGCAATTCAAGTCAAATGTGAATCTATGGTTTCACAAAACTTTACTTGAGAGAATTTTTGAGTCCTGTAATAGAGTTCATTCTCTCTTGCTCATTCTTCAAAATTTTCTTCAATTTAGATTTTATGGTCCTTACAAAGTAAAGAAGAAAATGAATGAGTTAAAATATAATTGTAGTACTCTTCTCTAAATAAATTAATGGAGTACTAGTATATTGAAAGAGATAGCCAACTAAATTATGCAATTAATTTAGTTGTACCTGTCCCACCAACTGAGGATTTTAGTGAAGGAATTCAGTCGGATTCTACTGATCTTGGAACAACAAATCTTCGGAATTCGGAAATTATGGAAAATCTAGACCAGAAACTTTCTCATTTAAAACAACAAGGAAAAGGTGAACTTAAACAATTATTGTATGAATATGAGCACTTGTTTCCAGATGTACCTACAAGGACAAACAAAATTTTCCATGACGTTGAAATTGTAGATTCAAGACCCATGAAACAACACCCATACAGGATGAACCCTCTCAAACAGGAGTATTTGAAAAAGGAGATTCAGTATTTACTGGAGAATGATTTTATAGAGCCCAGTAAGAGTGATTGGAGTTCACCGTGTATACTTGTTCCAAAACCGGATAAAACTTTCCGAATGTGTACTGATTATAGGAAGGTGAACCGTGTGACAAAAACAAATTCATTTCCATTACCAAGAATGGATGACTGTATGGACAAAATTGGAAATGCCAAATACCTCACCAAATTCGACCTTATGAAAGGATTTTGGCAAATTTCATTAACGGAAAGGGCAAAAGAAATTTCGGCATATGTGACTCCAGATGGACTCTACCAATATAAAATAATGCCATTTCGGATGAAGGGTTCTCCAAGAACTTTTCAACGCCTTATGAATATGATTACCTCTGGTCTAGATAATTGTGATGCTTATATTGAAGATGTCATCATCTACAGCAACACCTGGAAAGAACATCTAGCCACGATTCGGAAATTCTTTGACAGACTCACTGATGCAAATTTGACTATTAATTTATCTAAACGTGAGTTTTGCCGTGCTTGTGTTACTTTTCTAAGACATATTGTGGGACATGGTCAAGTTAAGCCTATTGATGCTAGGGTCAAGTCTATCTCTGAATTTCCTGTGCCTGTCAGTGAAAAGCAACTGATGCGATTTTTGGATATGGCTGTATACTATCGCAAATTTTGTTCTAATTTCTCTAATATTGTTGAACCTCTGACAAATTTGTTGAGAAAGAAAAACATGTTTCTTTGGACTGATAAATGTCAGGAGGCTTTTGATAGGTTATAGGCCATACTTAAAAGTGCACCAGTTCTAACAGCTCCAGATTTCAGTCAACCATTCAAACTATCTGTGGATAAAAGTGATGTTGGGGTTGGAGCTGTATTGATTCAAGATGATAGAGATGGTGTAGAACATCCAGTGTGCTATTTCTCTAAGAAATTAAATAAGCATCAAAGAAACTATTCAACAATCGAGAAGGAATGCTTGGCTTTAATGTTGGCATTACAGCATTTTGAAGTTTACATCAGCTACACTCCTTCTCCAGTTGTTGTGGTTAATGATCACAATCCCCTTACTTTCATCGACAAGATGAAAAATAAAAATCAAAGACTATTAAGGTAGAGTTTATTTTTGCAAGAATACAATCTTGACATCAGGCACATCAAAGGAAAAGACAATTTAATTGCAGATGCACTTTCCCGTGTATAGAAATATTATTTTCATATACACCTTTGTATAATTCATAAGAGTTCTTCTGATGCAACTTTTTTTACCTGGTGTATATTTTACATCTGGTAAAAAAAAAAAAAAGCTTTATTACATAAATCTTTCTTTTTTTCTTTCTGGGGGTAAGTGTTACGACCATGTAGTTTAATTACTTGTGTGTTAAAATTTGAATTCGTTTTATTTCATTTTTGCATATTTTATCATGATGATGATTATGTTCACGGGATCTGATATTTTTGAAAGAAACATCGTGTTTATTTATAACGTAGTATGACTTGGATAAGCACGATTTTTTTAAGAGAGTATGGCGTTTTATGCTGGACTTTTTAACCGCTTCTTCCTCGTTAGATTCAACGTATTTCCCTTTGACATGCCATATTTTGGTAGTATTGTAATGATCGTTAACTTTAGAACTTAATTTTATTTTATCAGAGGTACCTGAGTTTAGTTCTGCATAAATATTTAACATATATTTAAAGCTATTTCTCTATCACCTCTGGATTCATAGACCTTGTGAGTTAATTTTACGGTAAGGGCAAAATCCCAACGGTGTATGTTATGCCATGTTTATTGTATATGACGTATCTGGGTCCTCATGTATTCACATAAATATAACGAAACAAAGGAAACCTTATTTGATTTAGGTTGTTTCTTAAAGTATGTCATTATATTTGGTTCTATTATCTAAATGTCTTACCACCTTCTCTTTAATACCATTGATATTGTATTATATTCATACAATATTTAGAACATATGAATATGAGAGTGATAATAGATCTACTGATCAAGGACTAACTGGGTGAGTCAATATTTTCTTCTGACTCCTAACAACTAAAACATTGATCTTATTTGTTTGCGGCAAATTTATTTTATTTATTAATTTGTTTTTAACTTTAAACTGTTTTGAGTTTTTGAAAATGTTATCATGCTGGTTGGGTATCCATTACTCACCCTCCTGAAATTTTCTCTAATCATTCTCTTCTTTAAGGCCTTCTAATGTCGTAGAACTAGTAAGAGAGCCTTTCAACGTAATTTTGTTCTGAGATGTTTCTAGCTTTTGACTTATTTTATATATGGGAATTCATAATTATCTTTTGATAGGACAATGAATTACATTTCACCACCCGCTAGGTTTACCGGTGACATTTTGTGTGATATGATATATTGTATCTTATTGCGACTCCAGGTCTTAAACCATTTACGAAGAAAAGAAGAGAAAATATGAATTTAAGTAAAATTCATTCAACAATTTATTTCTCTTGAAAGATGCCTTTGGGTGTGCATTTTGTAAATTCTTAATTTTATGGCATTTTCCTTGATTTTAATTAATTTTTGAATGTCAGTGAAGACCATTCACAAACTGTATAGAACTTGTTTTTGTATAAATGTTGGATTACCAAATACTCAGGTTCTGTCATAAACGTAAAGAATAGATGCCTAGTTTTGTTTCTTACATAAATTGCGAAGAAAAGTGGCATGATTGTTTATATGAACATCTTAATCAAAGAAACCGTGCCAGTGAGTCAAGACTGAATGGGTCTTTATATTGCTCATTTGAGCATGAAGGTAATCCTTTCTATAATATCGCAGGGTATATTCACTTTTAACATATTAACCCTATTTCAGAGGCGAGACTGATGAAAATTTGGGCTACAGCCGCCATGGATATATGAGTGTCGTTTCCACGGTGAAGGTTTGAATTCTTTCGTTTCTCAAACAAAACGTGCCTTAATGACCCATTGTTGTCTATGGCAGTTCCGGAAGGTTAGCAAACGGCATAGGATCCTTACTAATATTTAGAAGATTACAAATCGTCGTATACCTAACTAGGGACATATGCTGGTTAAACGTTTCTATTTTATGCCCTGCTGTAGTAGAAAAAAATATGCTGACGGAAAGAACCCAAAGAAAATCAATTTATAGTATGCTAATGCTTTATCCCCCTTTTGAATACTATTGACGACTGATTTGTTGTTATGAAGCCACTTTTTAAATATTACTAAATCAGAGGGATGCAATGCATAGTCGTTACCCAAGTTTGCTACCCATCTGTTGCAATGATTTATTAATGCAATTATCTTAAACATCTTACCTATCAGGTTCATATTTTGAGTGTAACAGTGAACATTTTTTTTACATGCATGAAACATAGCTAGAGTTAAAAAGGGGGTAGCATTAAGAAATTATATATATTTGGTAAATCACAAAAACGTTGTCAAATGTTTCGAGCTAATCAGGCTCTTCGTGTTGGGCAGGAATACATCCCATCCATAAGAGATACACAAAATACAAAAGGAAGGAGATAACCTGGACTACAAAATGTTTGAATAATAGTGAAAATCCACAAATAAGAGTTTAAAATGGAAAACGACAGGAAATACAGTACTTTTTGGAAGGAAGATATATATCTTGTTTTAGTCATCTTGCAAGTGTAATATTAATAGCATAATCTGATTGAACTTGAAATATCACACAGATATGGACCTTTGAATAAGATCATGGTGTCATTGTTTCTCCGTTCAGTTGGCAATTTCATTGTTTCTCCGTTCAGTTGGCAATTTGTTCTAGGTAGCTGGGATGTGCAGGGTGAAATAACATTGTCCGTTGCACTTTAAGGAAGTATAGCATAGAGAACAGATTTTGTGTTTGATTCTGGAGTTAAGGACTAGCCAGTGGAGGGTAGTGTGCAGTTGGAGGAGTATTCGGTTTTTTGGTACTCCAAGGATGATTTCATCAGCAATGTTTTGAACTCTTTTCAAGTTTCTGTAGTAGATACTGGGAGGAACGAGAAAGATGAGAATTATAATATTACAATAATCCAATCTAGAAAATACTAAGACACATACGTGTTTTAGACTGCATCAACTGAAAGAAAATTACGAATGATACTGTTGTGTGTAAGACCAGATATGCAGCCTTGCATACGTTCTTTACATGTTGGTATAATGAGAAAGCACTATCGAGAGTGACACCTAAGTTTCGTGTTGATTGTGTGAATTTAATGTTTGCGTTTGCTGATACGTATTGTTTGAGGTAAAGGGATGGAATGAGAAAATATTTGTTTTGTGATAAGAATAGCTTCTGTTTTATCATTATCATTAAACTGCAGCTTGTCACGTGTACTCTACAACTTCATATGGGAAACGCACCTTTCTTGGCCTGGACTAGCTTCATTTCATTGGCTAGATTTGTATAGATAGGTGTCATCAGTGTTGAACTAGCGTTACATTGGATGACACTCAAGAGGGGCTGATTATAAAGAATGAAAAGAACCAGTCCAAGAACAGAACCTTGTGGAACACTAAAGCACAGACCAGCTGGGTTGCCATCCCTTTACGGACACATTTTGCATCCTATAGACTAAAATATAACTTCAACCATAGTAAGGTTGTATGGCGAATGCCATATATATGTTGGAGAAGGCAAAGTAATGTATCATTGTCATTGGGTCAAATGCGGCAGTCACTGGAGCTGAGAACCGTACCATTTTACTACCCAAAGCAGAAAAAAGGTCGGTATCTACTTTTACAGGGACAGCTTCGGTATTATGGCGATGACGATATGCAGAATGCAAATTGCTTGAAAAACCTTTAGTTAAGATGAGATGCAAATGGGGACAGAACAATTTTTCCAAAGATATTTCCCGTGAATGAGACATTAGAAACAGGTAGATAGTTTTCTAAATCTTATAATCAGACTTTGCTTGCTTCCATGTAGGCTTTAAACTAGCAGTTCCGAACAATAACCGGAATTCCCCAGATGGGAGAGTTAAAAAGGCAATATGAAATTTAAGCACTAAAGCAGAATTGGATTACGTTCACATGACGTTAGGGCGCTCTTCATCAGAAAATGTTTTACGTTAAATAATATTGTTTGCTTAGGACATAATTGCATACAAAATTGGGTTAAAGGTAATTTAAAAAACACGTTAAAACACTTATATTAGGGCTGCGTACCGTGCAAAAATGTGTACAACAGCCTGCTGTTGTGTTTCTACACATTCCACGATACGTACCAAGGTATCCCGCAATTATATTAGGGACCACCAATTTACTGTTATAAGGCAGGGACCGAACAATTTTGGTTTTAAATTTCCATCTGTCAATATCTGGACAAAACCCACACACATTTAATTTTCAGCTACGCATAGTATTTCAGTTTGCTAAGTGTATGGTAATTACTGTATAATTTGTAATCTAACAGCTGTAACCTTCATGTGATGATTAAGATTACACTATAGTTGGTATCCTGTGACAGACCTTGAGCCGACATGAGAGACATGTTTGATAAAAGTAAGAAGTCATGTTCGTGAATGGAAATTTACTTATCTTAGAAAGAGTATGGCAGTTAAAGTGGCCATGCTGAAAATCTTGCTATTCCTTTACTTCTACAAGATATATTTTCATTTGGTTTGCACCAGAAGACTGTTTATGTCTCTAGATGGTCCAAATTAAACTAATGCCTCTCTTTCGTCAAATATCTCTTTCATAATGCCACTTCTCTAGAATGGATCGTCTTATCAATATGGGTTCTCCAATACAATAATGATTTTTATTTGGTTCTGTAAGAAAGCGTTCCGTTCGTACAGGAAGTACTTGACACACTGGTCATCTTAAAATATCTTATCTTACTGCACTTTTTAAATCGCAGAACATCAGTCCATTGGAACGATTCTTGTTGAAATATTAGAATTTGTTTGTGTCTTTTACCCTCGAGTTATAGTAATTGCTACTCTGGTGGACATTTAACTACGAAGAACAAACTTATTTTCTACAGAACATTACTTTTCTCATTTTATAATCTTTCCAGTACTCTTCTTTCAGGTCTACCTCAATATCATAGAACTTTAATGTGCAAAATATTTGCTAATTGAGGTTTTTCAGGAAAACCCTGTAAGGAAAAGTGACGATGACCCTTATCCTTGGCGTTCAGAAGCCGAAGCGTACGTTACAGTTCCTAAAAGGCCTTTACCTCCATTGAATGTAGAAATATTTAGTTCTAATGTAATTAACCAGGGTGCTCGCAACCATGAAATTAACAAAGGCTCATATTGGCAAAAGATACATTATTGCTGTAATATTTGTCCTGCTCACTTAGTAAGTTATGGCCATTTCTGTATAGGATAAAATACAGGCACATTACTGCTAATAATTGGAAATAATAATGTCATTCTATAGTGCTTAAGAAATTTCCAAATTTTATGAGGACTCATAATGTTACATCAGCGTTTCTTCTTAGTCACAAAATGGAATATTATAACATCTTGTTCACTATTTCCAGTTGTACCAGAAATGCCATAAGAGTGTATAATTAACAAACTGGTAAACAATAAAGGAAAGGGACACAAAGAGAAACATTCGATGTTCAATCCGACCAGCCATAAAAGATTGTTGTATTTCTCCAAAACTTGTGGGCGCCTAAAAATCATCAGCATAAAGAAATGTCTTGGTGACCATATAGAAGAGGCACACGTGCAACAATATAAAGTACTGTTATTTAAAGTTAGTGTATCATCTATATTATAAGTGCAATTATTTCGTCCTTACTGCACTCAAAATGAAATAAACATTAAATTCCATAGCGTTTTATCGATAATTGCAGCTGAAAGATTTCATATTTTTTCCCATATTATGATTTTACACGTTCAATGACAGAACAGAAACACATTTGCAGATGTCAACACGCATCTTCCTCGCTGCTTCAGTCTGATGTATTTCATGTAGAATTGGAACAGATGCTGCTGAAATCCGATGTACTTCATGTAGATAAATCCAGTCCGTCCGTAATCACAAAATTTCGTCGAATCGACAAAAATACCAAAATCTATTCATTCCAGATGAAATGGAAAAGTTGTTGCAATGCGCATTCATTCACAATATTACTCCAAATTTCAATTTTAAGTAGACCAAAACGCCATTTTCTTTCGAAATTTATGTCTAGCGCGACTAAGTTCAAATTGATCTGGCCGGAGTTATGTGCTCATTAATAATATTGTTGTTGTGTAATGACGAATCTGACGAATCTGCACTTGTGTATTTAGTTTGGAGTACATCATAAATTCAGTTACTTTGTTTCTTGTAGTGTATTTTTGTTTATATAATTGAGCCTTGTGTAGAATAAGAAAATGTTACTGCATTTGTATGGGAAATTATGAACTCGTTTTGTCGGATGGATATACTGCACTCCCAAGGTCGTGCAGTATATCCATCCGAAAAACTCGTTCATATTTTTTCATACAAATGCAGTAACATATAATTGCTATTCGTCTTGAGTGACAAGATATATTATATTTTGGTTTTCATATGAAGCTTTTTTATAATGTCAAGTTGGTCACAAATGTAAATGCTGTGTCTGGGTATGTGTGTGATTTGGATTTTGAACATAGCTTTAACAAGTTTTCAACGATATTGCTACGATGTCTGCAGTGTGGCAGTTTATGGTGATGTCTAGCACTGGGTCTTCATGCAGCAGATATGTAGTATCATGTACCACCCAGTCACATTATCATGACACCTGACACCTCTGCCACATAAATTGTGTGACACTATCCAGCGTCAAAAACGTGTTTTTCACTATTTCTCTTTTCATCTTACTGAATAACAGCCCCTTTGAGGGACTCTGTCACAATACTGGAATAACTTTATATCTCTTAACGTCGAGTTGTACTTATTATTACCCAGGTCAGACTTTTTAAATTGTAAGAAAATAAATATGAATAGATGATTACTTTCCTCATTTCTTTTAAACTTCTTTCCCATACTGTCTTTCGTGTCTACCTCACCATTATGAATACTTCCTTTGAATGAAAATAATTATCACCGCCTAGAATAAACCATAATGAGGTATGTCTTTATTACCAAAGTACTGGCATTAAACTTCCTTCCAGTAAGCTTCCTATAAAGTCGTTAACTTTGTCGATGATAAGCAGCGTTCAGTGTTGCGTGTGACATCAGTATTTTATTGCACAAAAGTTTCGTAATAACTCAGCATGCTGGTTGCTATGACACCTAAAGGAAGAAGTCAGCAATATACACTTTAATGTTTATGCGTTTTATGAAATATGGAACATTAATTATGTGACATCTCTTTAGACAGTCCCAAAATTAAGTAACATTGGTCATTTGTAAGCAAACTAATTACAGTGTGTACAGTTAAATGATGACTCATATTGGTAAATCGATAAAGTTTTGCAATAATATAAGATTGTATGCATTTTAATATGTAGCCATTTCTAGATCGGACAAAATAAAGGTAGAATACTAATAAAAGCTAGGAAATATGGTGTAGTTCTGTGCTTAAAATATTTCCAGACCTTGTCATAATTCATAAATCTACATTGAAGATCTTTTTTCGTGAGACATTGGAATATCGTCACATCTTGGTGATAATTGCTAGTTGCACCAGGAAATCTATAAACATGTACAAAGAGGTAAAAATATAAAGCAAAGCCCTTAAGTTTTGAATGGATACTATAAGATGTATTTGAAGGTAACTCATCAGAGTCTTTTCTGTTCACGCAGATCAGTTATAAAAGACTGATGCATTTGTTCAAATTTTAGAAGAGCATGATCAGAATCAGGGATATCTTGGTCATCATAATATAGATGAGGCATACGTACAATAATACAAATCACTGACATTTAAAGCAAGAATAGTGGACTTATATTTAATCAGATTCATCTATATCAACTGCACGGAAATAGTGATACAACTAAAATATTACGCGTGTTCTGAATAAAAATTATGTATTTCATTATAGAATAGTTTTATACTTTCCATACAATATTCATGGAGTCAAGTTGTTTTCCTTGGAAGAATCTGCTTTCAGCTTATGTATTTGCAAAGAATTGTTAAATCGCATACTGTAGCGTGACTGCAGAAAACGATTAGCCTATGTTTGGTCATCCATTTTAAAGATGAAATAATTTTTGGGTTGCCATACTTTTAGAACTTTGTACAAAATATGAAGTGTCGTAATTACCCAGTATGTATTGCAGTAGAGGCAGGAAGTCAGCAATATGCACTTTAACTGGATCGTTTTTTATGAAATATGGAACATTACTTTTGTGAAGATTCAATGTGACAGATGATGAAATCCATGTAGATAATCAAACAGTTAGCGATATGAAGTTAAATAGGTCGTTTGTTATCAAATAACTACTGTGTGTAACTTTAAATGATGATCCATACCTTTAAATATTAACATTCGTGATATATTATTGGAATGCATGCTTTGTAATATGTACCCATTTCTACATAGGAAAAACTAAAGACAGTATACTGCAAAACTAGGGTTTTCCATTTCCAAGATTACTGCCATATCCATGACCTCCTCCCACAAAACCGACCCTACATCACAACAACAGACAATTCCAGCTCAAATGTCCTTGCACAAATAATGTATGTGTTGGCATAATATCTCTCGTTCATCCTTTGCCTGTCTGTTAGCACAATATTTTATCAATATTCCTCCTAAACTATTTCCAGGATTTCCCTGAAACTTGGCATATATTCATCACATGGACGAATTGGTTGCAATAAAATATCATCCATGACCACCACATTCACCATATTGAAACGATTGCTGTAGATATTCCTCCAGAATGGATACTTGTATCAAAATCATGTTTCCACTAAAAGCTTACTTACAATGTGCTAAACCAAATGACACTGATCTGATATTCAGTATCGCTACTAAAGAGAAACCCTTCAAACTCTTCCAATCGCTACAGACCGCTATGGTGGCCCAATTAGTTAAAGAGTCCGCCTCGGATGCGAGAGGTCGCTGGTTCGTACCGCAACGGAGATATACCAAAGACTTTTAAAAAATGGTACCAGCAGTTGCCTCACTAGGCGCTAGAGGTTAGTGTTAGGACTGGTCGGCCTGGTGTCAGGATAATGTGACTGGGTGAGACATGATGTCACATGTCTGCGGCATGATTCCTCAGTTGCTAGACATTACTATAAACTGCCACACTGCAGACAGTGTTAAACCCACGTTAAATATCTAAATCACACAAACACACACGCACACACCAATTGCTACTTAGAAATGAAAGCAAAAATGATATCAGATTTTTACCAACTGACTTCTGATATCTAATTAGTCTTAAATGAAATGAAGCTAATGTGGTGTCTAATATTGTAGCCACAGGAGTACTTTTAAGGCTGTTGTTATAGCTAATCATTCCGATTGGATATCCATATCACCATTGGGTTACAAATAATGGCTTATGATAACTAATTGGACATAAGTGAAAATGGTGCAATGTAAGGTTCATTATGGCGGCCAAAGTGGCCATGCTAAAAATGTTGTCATTGCGACCCGTCCTAAATGACAAGATATATTGTATTTCAATCTTCTTATGAAGCTTTCTTAAGATATCGACTTGGTCCTAAACGCAAATGTAGCCACTGTCTCCATCTGCGAAAATATATTTATCTGTACTCCACCTTTCACGTTGTAGAACATCAGTCCCTTCGAGTATCTTTGTTAAAGAACTGGAATTACTTGTATCTCTTAACGTCGAGTACTATGTGCTGCTACTGTATTGATCACTTTATTCAATAGCACAAAATAATTATAAATAGAATATTAGTTTTCTCTCTTCTTTTACACTTCCTTCAACTACTTTCTTTTCGTGTCAACCTCACCATTATGGACAATTTAAGGTATGGAAATAATTGGCTAATTCGTGCTTTTCAGTCAAAGCGACTAACTCTTCCAGCTCCTTTAAGTAACTTATGAGGTATGTCTAATCATTGTCAATATGCTGACACTGACGCTAAAACTGAGCTTCCTAAAATGTCGTCAACTTTATCGAAGACAAAGGGTGTTCAGTAAAACCACCCATTTATTCTAAAAATTATGAAGTTTCCTAATTAGCCAGCATTCTGACTGCCATGACACGAGAGGCAGTAAATCAGCAGCAATATGCTCTTTAACTGGCTTATATGTTATGAAATAAAAACCATTACTTATGTGATGTTTGAATGTGACAAATGATGAAATCTCTGTAGATAATCCAACCGTAATCGATATGAAGTAATATAGGTCATTTGAAAGCAACATACATACTGTCTGTACCGTTAAATGATGATCCATTTTGGCAAATACATACGTTCTTGCTATACTACAGAATATAAGCTTTGCAATATGTACCAGTTTCTTTATGTGACAAAACAAAGTTACTCTCCTGCTAAACATTGGGAAGAATGGCTTAATTCTTCTGTGCTGAACACGTTTCCAAACCTTGTTAGAATTCATAAATTCACATTAGTGTTTCCTCTTGGTAAGATATTGGAATATTGCATTTCTTGGTGACCAGTGATGGTATACCAGAAAAGCCTAATAGTGTATATTTAAACAAACAGGTAAAATAATAAAGCAAAGACGTAAAGTTTTGAACGGAAACTAAGAGAAGTCTTTGAAGTTAACTATTCAGAGTCTTAGTGTTTCATTAGGCAAGCTCGAAAGGAGCGCATGTGAATCATTTAGAATAATGAAATATCTCGGTCCCAAAAACACAGAAGAGGTACACGTACAACAATACAATTAACTACTATTTAAAGCAAGATCATCTCTTCCCTGAAGAATGCACCTGTTTTGTAGTGAGATATAGGATACATTAGATCATATCAAACAACATTTTAAAAATATTGTAATTAAGTTTAATCAGATTCATCGACTGATGTGAACTGCATGGGAATAAGGAACAAGCTACAATATTACTCGTATTTGAGTAAAATGATATATTTACATTTATAACAGGTTGAGATTTGCATACAATATCTATAGGATCAAGCGGTTTTTTTTACAGGAGGCTGTTTTCGGCTCATCTGTTTGCAATGTCTCCTAAATCGCATTCTGTAGTATGACTACGGAAATGGATACACCTATATAGGGTCATCCATTTCCAGGATTACTTCCAAATCCATGGAACCCTCCCAAAACACCGTCCTACGTCACACCAACGAACAATTCTGGCCCATATTTCCTTTGACAGATAAGGTAACAGATAATTTATAGATTGGTATAATTTGCCTTATCCAGCGGTAGTCCGTTTGTTAGTGCAATAGGTTATATCTACTTCTCTTAAGTTACTTGCAGGATTTCTTTCAGGCATGATATACATTCATCGCATGGTCGAATTGGTCACAAATGAAAATAATACCACTCGGACATCCAGTATCATCGCCACTTTAGCCATTTGGAACGATTAGTGTAGCTATATTTCCTGAACAGATACTTTTACCAAAATGAGGTTTTCAATAAAAGCCTACTTATGGTGTCCTAAATATGGCACCGATCTGATTGCTATTTACATGTAATTTGCATTGTTTGTTATGATTTCTTGTCCATTATATGCATTGGATAATCGTATTTTGGACTTTACCGTGTACAAAATCAAATTCATTTTCTACGTGACCTGAATTATTGTATTTTGGCTTTGTAAACAACCAGTTTTTCTCAATACGGGTCAATAACATTTGAAATTCCCCTTGAAGCTCCATGTCTACCTGTTATTTACCACATTTTTATTATACTTTTAATACAAGGGTTCTAATTATAACAAAGATAGAATCTTGCAAACATTTCGATCCTCCCAAAATGAAATTTTCCAATAGGTAATAGTTTTGTTAGAAAATGCTAATGAGGTCAAGTAGAGGATAATATAATCTTGTTTATCTAGACATTATTCATTCTGTGCCCACTCTTTGGTATAATTGTTGTGTCCAGTATTTAATTTGGGTCGCAATTCATTTATTAGTCTAATTATTTAATTCAAGTGTGTCTCTTCTCTGGAAATACAACGTGCTCAAAAATAAAATTCTTGGTAATAGAGACTTGGACTATAGGAAAATTCAAATAAGAGTTACTATTGTTGAATTGTATTATTGTGATGCAACAAAAACCTGTTGGCATATCACCACAACATGCCCACCACAGGCACATCATCTGTTCCAGCGTTGGATTTATGTTTGAATACCAATCAAGTTTAATCAGGACTTTAATTATTAGGTCTTGTGTTAGAAATTCTAGGATTGAGGGGGAAATAATTTGCAATGCTGTAAGTTCTCTTTTATATTTTTCATTTTATGTTCGAGGGAAATATTTTTTTAAGTTTACAAGCTTGCTGCTTTTTACCCTTTTCTGTTACTTATTTTAACGCCATAGAATGGCACTAGTGATGATAGAGAATCTCTTCCAATCAATACGTGTCCTGAAATGAAAGCGAAACTGACACGGGGTTTCCACCAGATGACATTTTATGATATCTAGGTGGTTTTCATTACAATGGCGCTGACGTAGTGTCTAAAATGGTAGCCACAGGAGTCCTTTTAAAGATATTGTTATCGCAAATCATCTTGAATGGATTGCCATATCAACATCGGGTTACACCTACAGACTTATGATGACTAATTGATCACAAATGAAAAATGTGAAAATCTGACGTCCAATATAGCAGGCAAATGGACCATAATGAAAATGCTGTTACTGCTGCCTATCTTCAATGACATGATATATTGTATTTCAGTTTTCTGATGAAGCTTTCTTAAGATGCTGAGTTGGTTTTAAATGGAAAAATAGCTGCGCCATATATCTTATGTTTCATATTGTCTCCATCTTCAAAACCATGTTCATCTCTACTGCAACTATCAGGCTGTAGAACATCAATAACTTCCAGTGACTTTCAAATACTTTGAATTACTTTTGACTGTTACATACTTTGAATTACTTTGCATGCGTTAACATTGTGTATTGCTATTCTGCTGTACACTTTATTATATGGTACAATAATAATTCTCAATAGAATATTACTTTTCTCCAGTCTTTTGTAGTTCTTTCAAGTACTCTCCATTCGTGTCTACATTATGGATACTTTAATGTATGTAAATAATTATCTGATTCATACTTTTCAGCCAAAGCGACTTCCTCTAGCACCATCTGTAACTATCCTTTATAAAGTATGTCTTTATTATCATGATTCTGTCATTGACACTTTCAATGAGTTTCCTAAAATGTCGCTCACTAAATCGAAGATAAGTAGTTTTCAGTTTTGCTTGTAAAATCTTCATTATATTTTATAAAATAGGAAGTGTTGTAATTACCGAATATGCAGGCTGGGGCATGAAATAGACTAGATGCCATTTAACTGGCTTGTTTGTTATGAAATATGGAACATTAATTATATGAAGTTTCAATTATGCAGATGATAGAATCTTTGTAGCTGGTCCAACCGTAAGCGATATGATGTAATATATGTCGTTTGTAAAGATGATAAATATTATATGTACCTTTAAATGTTGATCCATATTGGCAAACAATAAGTTCTTGTTATAATATTGAAATGTACGCATTGTAATATATACCCATTTCTGTATCTGACAACCTAATGGGACTATACCACTAAACGCTGGTTGGAAAGAATGACGTAATTCTTCTGTACTTGACAAGTTTGCAAACCTTGTTACAATTCATACCAATATTTTAGCCTTCATTCTTGCTGAAATTTCAGAATATTACAAGATCTAGGTTACCACTGCTAGTTGTACCAGAAGAGCGAAAAGAGTTAATAATTGAACAATCTGGTAAAGAATAAAGTAACGATCTAATTATTGAGCGCACGCTAAGAGAAGTATTCAAAGCTAACTGATCAAATTGTTATTGTTTACTAATATAAAACTGGAAAGAAGCGCCTGGTTGTCATCATAATCAAGAATTTTCTTGATCAGTAGAACATAGAAGAGGTACATGTACAACAATACAAATTACTGTTATTTAAAGCATGAACATACCTCCTGTAGAATGAATACATATTGTATTGAGATATAGGACAAATTAAATAATTTCAAACAACATTTTAGGAATATTGTAATTATGTTTAATCAGATCCATCCACCGATACGAACTGCATTAGAATAAGCAAAAATAGGTCGAGGATTTGTGTATTATATCCATAGGGTCAAGTGGTTTTCTTTACAAGAATTTGCTTTCGGCTCATGCGTATGCAAACTTTCTTAAATTGCTTTCTGTAGCATTATTACGGAAATGGATAAGCCTATATAGGATCATCCATTTCCAAGATTATTATCATAACCTTGTCCAATACAAAACCCATCTTCAATCACAACATCGGACACTTATAGCCAAACTTTTCTTAGACAAATAATGTATAGGTTGGCATATTTTTCTAGTCCTTCGGTTGACCGTCTGTTAGCACAATATTTATATCTACTCCTCCTAAACAACATGTAAGGTTTCCATCGTTAATCGTTTAGAAAAGATATCCATATCAACATGAGGTTACACCTAAAGACTTATGATGACTAATTGGTCGTAAATGAAAAAGGTGCAAAGAAGAGGTCTAATAAGGCGGCTAAAACGGCCATGCTGACGATGTTATTGCTACCCATCCTGAATAACAGTGTATATTGTAGTTCAATTTTCTCATGAAGCTTTCTTTATATGTCGAGTTTCATATTGACTCCATCTTCAAAAACTTATTAATCTCTACTCCACCTTTCCGACTGCAGAGCATCAGACTCTTCGAGGGACACTGTTACAATATTGGAATTACTTTGTATCTCGTAACGTCGAGTAATGCTACTTTGCTGAACACTTGTATCTATAGTACAACATTAATATCAATATCACATTACTTGTATCCATTCTTTTATACTTCTTTCAACTACTTTCCTTGCGTGTCTGCCTCACCATTACGGATAATTTAATGTACGTAAGTAATTAGCTAATTTATGTTTTTCAGGCAAATCGACCTCTACCGCAACTGCCTGTAAGTAACCGTTGTGAGGTATGTCTTTATTATCATGATGCTGACATTGACACTTCCAATGAACTTCCTAAAAGGTCGTTAACTGTATCGAAGATAAACAAAGTTTAGTGTTGTTTGTAAAATCAGCATTATATTTTATCAAGTATGAAGTGTCGTAATTACCCAGCATGTAGGCTGCCATGGCACTAGAGGCAAGAAATCAGCAATATTTGCTTTAACTGGCTTGCTTGTTATGAAATATGGAACATTACTTGTGTGACGTTTCAATGTGACAGATCATGAAATCTATGTATACAATCCAACCGTAAGCGAAATGAAGTAATATAGGTCGTTTGAAACCAAACAAACGCTGTATGTACCTTTAAATGATGACCCATA
>JAECUM010063969.1:0-14954 GCA_016617855.1 Megalonaias nervosa | reverse complement strand
CATTTGGACCGAGACAAGGAAATCCCAGTCGCGGGTTACATTATAACAATATAACCCCGCAACTGGGATTTCTTTGTCTCGGTCCAAACCCCAACATAGATTCTGTATGCCTCAGACGTGCAGAGCAGGACCTCAAAGAGTTCAGCCTTGACTGCAAACCCCTAGTTGAAAAAGGTACAGGACCGTATCTCCTGGTGCTGACTTGCATATACAATAACGCTGCTGCATGACATGATGATAACGGCGACGTCCATGAAGGCGAGAGATTACATGAAAAGTATCCACAATACAGTCGGCTCATCTAATGCAAATAATAATTCATAATCGAATAAGACATTTAAAATGTTGATATAAATTATTTACTGTGGACACTGTTGATGGTAACATTTAAAACTTTTGATGGCAGCTATCACTGTAGAGTTATTAACACAGAGGTATTTAGGTCTAGCGGTAATTGATATATGTAATCAAAAGTAACTAAATTTCTGTACATCAATGAAGCATGAAGTATATTCATAAAAACGTTTTTGTACAATTAGGTTGTAGCTATTATGAAGCTGTATACACTCACAAAATTTCATGATTTTATGTAACACAGTATGTACACATACAACCAAACTTGTACGATTAAGAATTAAATATAGCAACAAAAGTAGTGCCAGCAAAATATGAGATTGCATTCACATGAGACTTATTTTGTTCAACGATTATGGCAGTTTCATAAATGCATACCCTCATCCATTATTCAATTCTAGCATCATCACTCGCTGATAAATCCAAATTAAACACAAATGTTATAATCCAGATCAGCGAAATCTTAAACAGGAGCTATAGCAACAAGCTACAGACCCGTGATGATAGTGATCATCAAGGCACATCATCCCGCTAAGCTGTATGATTATACACAGGACAAAGTGTACATTGGATACCAAAGATCTACTTGCCATGAGCTGAATGCAAACACACAATTTAAATCATTGAAATGTCAATCACAATAATTTCTTTTGTAAGAGTGTTGCTTTTTCGGTCTAATGATTCAAACATGAACGGTAAAATACTAAATATATAAAAAGTCAATAATGTGTTAAATAGAGGTCATAGTGATTACTTTTGTGATATGGGTGTCTCACACAACAAGGTGCATCATCACGACAATTTACATAAATACACTTATAACCATTGTTACGTATATGTAATTAAATTGTTTGTGTGTTAGTTTTAAAATTCTTTTTTATTTTATTTTTGTTCCATTACATTTAATTGTAATGATTATTTTCACGGGATTCGATATTTTCTTTCTGTAATTCTGTTTATCTAAGACGTACAACGTGTTACATTTGTAATATTTTAGTTCACCTTGGTCCGCGGTAGTGTAAGCGCTGCGCGAAAACGATTGGCTATTGCCAAGGTCATTTCGTCCAGTCTGAATAAACAATGTTTCATTTTTTAATTTATTTCAGAAGTTGAGTAGATAGGGGTTCATCCTACGTGACAAATGACATTTTTCTTATTGCGTTGTCCAAGTGTTAAGAGACCTCGTAATCTATCTCGCGAGAACGGGATGATAATTTGTCGGATATAATAACCCTTTCTGAGCGCTCGTCAGTCAGTTGTATTTCTGAAACCTTGAAGGCCGGATAGGTATTTATTGTTGAAACCAGATTGCTTCTGAAGTTCATTTGTTTTCGGAATTTATTAATTTATTCTCTAGAGAACCAAACGAGTGTACTGTTTTATAAATTCTGGGAGAAAGAAATTCAGTGGAAATTTATTCTGGATTTTTTCGGAAACATAAACTGTGATTCAACTGAGGAATTGCTGCTATTTGTACAAGGACCACATCTGACGTCATCGTCTTCCATATTGGAACGTCGTCGAGATTCGAACCTTGATTCTAATAGAACTATTTAGTCATAGGACTTGCAATTTTCATTCTTAGGATTAAATTTTGGATTATATTCACAAACCGTAAGTCCTATTTCCAATTTTAACATTGTTTTCTAGGGAAATACATTACTTTTTTAAAATATACAAAGCTTTTTGTCTTCACTCTTTTCTCTTGTTATTATTGTACGAGCCTGCACATAACAAGAGAAAATTGGGCGCTAGTCCTTGGGATATTTGAGGTTTGGTTAAATATTTCTGAAACTTGTTTTATTGAAATTTAAATTCCTATGGTTTCTAAATCTTAAATACTATTTTACATTCTGTGTGAAATCCTTAGTGCAAACAACAGGCTTTCATTCACAATATCATCAAAAGTAGACAATGTTTTGAATTTTACCGAGGAGTGTTTGAAAAGTTTGAAAATGGAAGCCCAGCTAAAAGGTTGGAATTAAAGATAAGACAGGTTCAGTTTCAGATAGAAAAGATACAAAAGGAAAAAGAAAAGGAAGTAATGGAGTAACATTTTAAAGAAAGAAGGGAATAAATGCAAAGGCAATTTCAAGAAAGACAGAAAGATAGACAAATACAATTTGAGAAAGAAAAATTACATGTGCAAATGCAAAGAGAAATTTAGTTAAAAGAATTAGAGCTGGAAAAAAGGAAAACACTCCCCTACTTTTGATATTTATATAAATATCAAGCTAGTGCCCCCTTTTAGAGAAAAAGAAGTAGACAAATAGTTTCCTTATTTTGGAAAATTTGCTGAAAGTTTCAAGTGGCCAAGGGAGTACTGGACTATATTGTTGCAATGTGTACTTACTGGCATAGCTTGTAATAATTACATTTCACTGTCATTAGAGCAGAGTGCTGACTATGCCTTGCTTAAGGACTGTATTTTGAGGGGTTATGCGTTGGTCCCTGAAGCTTTTCGGCAAAAATTTAGGAATTCTAGAAAACCAACTCACCAGATCTATGTTGAATTTGCATGGGGAAAAGCACAACAATCTGATAGGTGGTGCACTTCTAGAAAGGTCAATAAAGATTACGAAAGTTTCAGACAACTCATGTTAGTTGAAGAGTTTAGGAACTGTGTCCATAGTGATATTAGGATGTATCTTTATGAGCATACGATTGAAAAATTTGAAAATGCTGCTCTTGTTGCCGATGAGTATTTCTTAACTCATAAAGTTCCTGTTGTAGACAAGTAATTCACTCAGCAATATACGGGCAGAAAGGTATTCCAGCCCAATACAACTCCTCCTTAAAATCAATATCGTACAATTTCTAAAAATGAAGCTTCTGATAAAGTTGATTCAAAATCCTTGTCTATTCCTACGTGTACCTATTACAAGAAAAAAGGACACGCCATTTCTGATTGCTTTAAATTGTAATATAGGCATCAGAATCAAGACAGACCTATCCCACATGCTCTTATTTCTAAGAGGTCAAGGTCACAGTCATGTATTGAAAGCAATACATTTGTTGGGTCTAACAATCTCCAGTCTGATTTTTTATGTAGAATTATGAACCATTCATGTTGAAGGGTTCTATATCACTCTTGTATGATTTGGCCAATCCTATCCCTATTATTATTTTAAGGGATACAGGAGCTTCTCAGAGTCTTTTATTATCAGGTACTTTGCCTTTTTATGAGAAGACCTGTTCTAATGAGAGTGTTCTCACTCAGGGAGTAGAGTGCGGCTTTGTTGATGTTCCTCTCCATTCTGTAAATTTGTCATCAAACTTAGTTTCATGACTTGTGACAGTCGGAATATTGTCTAATTTACCCGTTGAGGGCATTCATTTGTTGCTAGGCAACGACCTAGCTGGATACAAGGTTGTGGTTAATCCACTTGTAACTGACAAGCCTTCTTTGGATCAGAAAGTTGATCCAATTGAAAAAGAATACCCTGAGTTATACCCAGCTTGTGCAGTTACCAGAGCTATGTCAAAGAAAGCTCTTGAGAATGATTTTAATAAGGAGAATATTCCTTTAGCTGACACATGTATAGGTCAGGCTTTTGATGAGGTCACTTTCACTTCTACTTTGGATCAATCAAAAGGTACTAATCACAGTGATCCACTTTTAAATACTCATTCTCTTTTAACTAATCAGGGTGACAAACAACAATCACTTGTCATCGAACAGGAAAAAGATCCTGAGATCTCCTGTTTCTTTCAGAGGGCCATTAGTGAAACTGAAGCCACTGAAGCAACTGTCTGTTATTTTATTAAAAATGGAATTCTTATGAGAAAATGGAGACCTCCCGAGGTACCTGCTAGTGACGAGTGGTCAGATTGTAGTTCCAAAATCTTACAGACAGGAAATACTTAGTTTGGCCCATGAAACTCCTCCGGCTGCTCATCTAGGGATAAATAAACTTATAACAAGATCTTGATTCACTTTTATTGACCAGAAATCAAAAGTGATGTTTATAAATTTTGTAGATCTTGTCATACTTGTCAAATGGTAGGAAAACCCAATCAGAAGATACCTAAGGCTCATCTGCAACCAATTCCTGCATTTGACGAACCATTTAGCAGAATTATGGTAGATTGTGTTGGTCCCTTACCGAAGACCAAGTCAGACAACCAATATTTGCTGACCATTATGTGTGCGTCAACCAAATTCCCAGAGGCAATTCCTTTGAGGAATATTATGGTAAAAGCTTTGATAAAGTTTTTTACTCAGTTTGGGCTTCCCAAATCTGTTCAATCAGGTCAAAGGTCAAATTTCATGTCTGGAATTTTCCAGCTTGTTATGCTTGAATTTGGCACTCAGCAATTCAAGTCAAAAGTGAAACTATGGTTTCACAAAATTTTACTTGAGAGAACATTTGAGTCCTGTAATAGAGTTCATTCTCTCTTGCTCATTCTTCAAAATTTTCTTCAAATTAGATTATATGGCCCTTACAAAGATAAGAAGAAAATCAATGAGTTAAATTATAATTATAGTACTCTGATCTAAAGAATTTAATGGAGTACTAGTATATTCAATGAGATAGCCGAGGAAATCATGCAATTAATTTAGTTGTACCTGTCCCACCGACTGAGGATTTAAGTGAAGAAATTCAGTTGGACACTGTTGATCTTGGAGGAACAAATCTTCGGAATTCAGAAATTATAAATGATCTAGACCAGAAACTTGTACACTTGCAACAACAAGAAAGAAATGAACTTAAACAGTTATTATTCGAATATGAACACTTGTTTCCGGATATTCATTCGAGGACAAACAAAATGTTTCATGACGTTGAAATTGTAGATTGAAAACCTGTGAAACAACACCCATACAGGGTGAATCTTCTCAAACAGGAATACTTGAAAAAGGAAATTCAGTATTTGCTGGAGAACGATTTCATAGAGCCCAGTAAAAGTGATTGCTGTTCACAATGTATACTTGTTACGAAACCAGATAAAACTTTCCGTATGTGCACTGATTATAGGAAGGTGAACAGTGTGATAAAAACAGATTCATTTCCATTGCCAAGAATCAATGATTGTATTGATAAAATAGGAAATGCCAAGTACGTCACCAAATTTGACATTCTGAAAGGATTTTGGCAAAGTCCACTTACGGAAAGAGCGAATGAAATTTCGGCATTCTTGACTACAGATGGACTCTATCAATATAAAGTAATGCCGTTCCCAAGTAGGTTTCAACGCTTGATGAATATGATTACCTCTGGTCAATATAATTGTGATGCTTACATTGATGATGTCATCATCTACAACGACACCTGCAAAGGACATGTAGCCACGATTCGGAAATTCTTTGAAAGACTCACTGATGCTAATTTGACAATGAATTTATCTAAAACTTAGTTTTGCCGTGCTTATTTAACTTTCCTAGGACATATTTTGGGACATAGTCAAGTTAAACCTATCGATGCTAAGATAAAAGCTATCTCTGATTTTCCTGTGCCTGTCAGTAAAAAGCAATTAATGCGACTGGAGGTATGGCCGAATACTAACGAAAGTTTTGTTCCAATTTTTCTAATATTGCTGAACCTCTGACAAATTTGTTAAGTAAGAGAAACAAGTTTCTTTGCACCGAAAAATGTCAGGAAGCTTTTGATAGATTAAACGCCTTACTCAAAAGAACGCCGGTTCTACCAGGTCCATCTTTCAGTCTTTTAAATTGTATGTGGATGCAAGTGATGTCGGGGTTGGAGCAGTATTGATTCAAGCAGATAAAAGTGGTGTTGATCACCCAGTGTGCTATTTCTCTAAGATATTAAATAAGCACCAAAGAAATTACTCAACAATCGAGAAGGAATGTTTGGCTTTAATATTGGCATTACAGCATTTTGAAGTTTACATTAGCTCAGCTCCTTCTCCGGTTGTTGTGTATAGTGATCACAACCCCCTTACTTTCATCGACAAGATGAAAAATAAAAATCAAAGATTATTAAGGTTGAGTTTGTTTTTGCAAGAGTATAATCTCAACATCACACACATCAAAGGAAAAGACAATTTGATTGCAGATGCACTTTCCCGTGTATAGAAATATTATTACAGGTACACTTTATATAATTCATAAGAATTTTCTTATGTAATTTTGTTTACCTCATGTATAATTTACATATGGTTGAAAAGAAAGCTTTGTTATATAAATCTTTCTTTTTTATTTATGGGGGTAGTGTAAAGTATATGTAATTGAATTGCTTGTGAGTTAGTTTTAAAATTCTTTCTTATTTTATTTTTGTTTCATTATATTTTATTGTCATAATTATTGTCACGTTATTCGATATTTTCTTTCAGTAATTCTGTTTTTCTAAGACGTATAATGTGTTACATTAGTAATATTTTTAGTTCACCCTGGTTCGCGGTACTGTAAGCGCTGCGCGAAAACGATTGGCAATTGCCAAGGTCATTTCGTCCAGTCTGAATAAACAATGTTTTATTTTTTAATTTACTTCAGGGTTAGAGTAGATAGGGGTTCTTCCTACGTGACAAATGACATTTTTCTTATTGCGTTGTCCAAGTGTTAAGAGACCTCGTAATCTATCTCGCGAGAACGGGATGATAATTTGTCGGATATAATAACCCTTTCTGAGCGCTTGTCAGTCAGTTGTATTTCTGAAACCTTGAAGGCCGGATAGGTATTTATTGTTGAAACCAGATTCGTTTTGAAGTTCATTTGTTTTTGGAATTCAATAATTTATTCTCTAGAGAACCAAACGAATGTACAGTTCTATAAATTCTGGGAGAAAGAAATTCAGTGGAAATTTATTCTGGAATTATTCGGAAACATAAACTGTGATTCAATTGAGTAATTGTTGCTATTTGTACAAGGACCACATCTGACGTGATCGC
This sequence comes from Megalonaias nervosa, assembly GCA_016617855.1. NCBI lineage: Eukaryota > Metazoa > Mollusca > Bivalvia > Unionida > Unionidae > Megalonaias > Megalonaias nervosa. The sequence goes on along the minus strand of JAECUM010063969.1, from coordinate 7,748 downwards.
CTTCCATATTGGAACGTCATTAAGATTCGAACCAGGATTCTAATAGAACTATTTAGTGATTTGACTTGCATTTTTTATTCTTAGGATTAAATTTTGGATTATATTCACAAACCGTAAGTCCTATTTCCAATGTTTACATTGTTTTCTAGGGAAATAAATTATTTTGTTAAAATATACAAAGTTTGTTGTCTTCACTCTTTTCTCTTGTTATTATTGTACAAGCCTACACGTAACAACATATTATATATGTAATAAAGAAATATGATGTAGTCTAGAAGTATACAAATATTTCTCCTTATTCTTTAAATAAAGGTGGTTGTCACATTGTCCTTCTTTTATGTAAGTATGTGGTACCATATAGACGCATACAGTTATCTTGAATGATAACTATGGAACTGTCAAGAAAGCATGAAATATGAAACACATTTACATACTTTTGTGATGTTGGGTAACTACTCATGAAAATATATCTCAAAGGTTGTCATAAATAATGGTGTAAAAGTACGTATTCAGGTGCAAAACACCAATGGTATTTTAAACTAAACGCATAAACGTTATCTAGCACGTAAGATGCGAAAGGTACATACCATGACTTCCTTTGGTTCTTAGGTTATGATCCTAATTGATAGCCATGCATCTAGTTTCATAATTCAAGCATGGACCCAGCTGGATAAATAGTCTTGAAAGAACATTCAAACCGTCAGTGAAGGGGGAAACATGGCTAAACGATAAGCACATTTAGGAGTAAAGTATGCATAAGGATGAAACGCCTCCACACGTCTAACAAATCTAGGTAAAACAGTATATACCTACGATCGGTGCTAACGCTAGGTTTTCACTAGATTAATTGCCTTCAACTCTTATTGAGCCCTTGCCAAAAGCAACTACAAAAAAAATGATAGGTGATTTAAATGACCTAAAGGAATTATTATTTTTTTTTTAAAAAATGAGGATTTATTCCAGTTTTCGATGCCGATATATCCGGTAAGATTCTGTATCTTTCCTGCTTTTGTAGTTCCAGTTGCGATTGTGAGCAATTGCAACTGAACTGTGTCATCGAAGGTGTAACAAGGGAACAACAGAATGTTTTACATTGATAATACAAATTACATTGTTTGTTTTGGACGTTCATTTTGGACACGAATGTTCAGATATGTGATCCTTTTAATAGAACATAGACTCTAGCATATGTTCATGAGATGATATAAATTACATTCTGCTTTGCATGGTTTTTTTTATCTGTGCAGTTTCAGTTTTTCTCTTGTTTCGGCATGACGATAATTAAGTTATTTCTTTGTTACTTTTCCAGTGATGAGATTGATTTCGTTATCTATATTACCTGTAGTTTTCAACATATCTGACCTTTGTAATCAATGTATGTTATGTTTCGGCTTATTATGCATTTCTATTAAATGTAGGCAAATGTTTTTAAATCTCCAAGATCAATTAGAGAAAAATAATAATGGCGGTTTTCGGAGGATTACAGTTTGCAATAACAGCTCATCAATTCATGTATAGTGGTCATGCATATAACTCAACTGTCTTGCGGTTATTGAATTTCCGGTCACACGATGCTACATCAGGGCAAACTTTTATTGCATCTACTCATTTATCAACTTCGATATGGTTCATTTTATTGTGCTTCATGTTTTGCCATCATTTTCTGCTTGGCACGGTTATTCGTAAGTAACTTTTAATTTAGAAACAAACACTCTCCTATGGTTAAATCCGCTCTAGTTTTCAGATTGAATACCGCCTCTGAAGCATTCAGGTTTCCCACAACCATCCATTTACTGGAACGTGTTGGTCTATTGCAAATATGGAGTTAATCAAGCCTTGAAATCCGATGACATCTATTGCTTGTCCAGAATCAACATCGTTGTTTTGTTACGTCAAAATCATAGTTAGAAATACTGTGACTCTTCTACTTAATCTCCCTGAATACTATAGCATGTGACCCAGTGTCAGAGTGTCCGGTAGGCGGAATGAAAAGTCAGCAAAACGTTCATATACTTTACAATTAAGCTTGGCAAAGAGCTTAGCCTACATTTCAGATTTGTAACCCATACACAATTTTACTTATAAATACAACTTAATTTTGAGTAGGCCTTCATCCACGCAATCGCATTTTTCCTCACATTCATACATACAGAATATAATACCTCACATAAGGCAGAGTTGCGTCCAAGAATGAGCTCACATTATTCATTAGTTCAGAACACCTGTCTTGCCCGTTTCATCACATGATAGCATATCCCGCGTTGTGATAGTACGGACCCCGGCTACTCAGGAACGTTCTGAAATGCGAATATAAAATTAGTGTAGCGGGATATTCTATGATCAATGGGACCTTATCTGCATAAGGACTATTAGCATTCAAATGCAACCCTACCCGGAACTTAACATTAACTCATATAAATAACACGATCCTTTATGTGGACAATATTAACATAACTGAACATGCTTATTGTAATTCTATCTGATCAAGAGAAGGCGCGTACGTTTGACTCCTTATAAACTAAAACTAAATGCGACGAATTTTTCTAACACCATTCTGTATGTACAAAACTAAAATAAAACTTGCCTACCACAGTTATAACCCTTTTAATCAAATATGTGAGATGAGAAAAGGAGAAAAGGTATGAATATTAACGCAATGGATAATTTGTAAACCTGGGCTGGCATTTTGATAATGCGTTGGATCAAGATTTCTGTTTCTCGAGCCCTGATCCTTGAATCACACACCTTAACCTTTTCTTTCTTCTTCATTACTGCCAGATTTTAAAAGAAAATCGAGCGAATAGACATATAAATTGTGGAACATCAATATGAGATGAAAAGACGATTGTTGCAATAAAACAAGAATGGGAACATATAAATCAACAAGAAAGGGTGAAAAATTGGGAAATGTGAACTGGTGGAATATAATGACAGGAAAACTATTCATCTGTTATGAGGTTCATATTCTGCAATGTTCTGTATCTCACTGCACTTTTTCTTCAAAGGCACAACTAGCATTTTGCTTTTATCTAGAGAGGATTAGTCTTCAATCTATATATAAGACCTGCTGAATGTGTATTTACGAACTGCTTCATGTAAATCTCTGACGATAAATGTCATCGTGTGTGGTTTCTCCATCCTCACAGAATGAATCTCAACAGATGTATTTTCATTTGAAGAGGGCATATAGGAATCTCTATAGAGAGAAATATCCATGGTCAAATTATGATTGAATCGCTTGCCGTCATGAAACTCTTTCACCCTTCCAAGAATCTGCCAGAAACAAAGCGATGGCGACGTTATTCGTCGAATTATACCACGAGAGAGATAGTGACAATAGTTGACAAAACATTAACTTTGAACACTTTCCCCAGCAAGAAGTCTTGATCAGATTTAAATATACTTTACCGACAAAGTATCAGATTGTGTTGTTTTGTCATCGCCATAAAAAGATTGTGTTTCTGTAATGGCGCACGTGCGCTAACACGTGTGTGCAACACCAGCCTTGTCGTTATAATGACGGAAAGCGCGCCTTGACAGAAAGATAGGCAAGTGTAAAAGTTTCTAAGGCTCTTGATCCTGAATATGGGTTATTAAACGATTACAAAATTTGGCACTTTCCCAACAAATAAGAATATCGATAATATGACGACCATTTTCTAGGAATGTTTTGTGTCCGGCGAAGTCATCGAGTTTCTTAAATTGAAGAAAGAAGCCAGTGGCTATTCCTGCTCCGGACACTCCAGAACAAAAATACCAGTTGAAATAATGCTATGATCTATGAATATAGGTTACTAAACGATTACGAAATTTGGCACTTTCCCAAGAAATGACAATATCAATAATATGACGACCAGCTTCTAGGAATGTTGATGTCCGGCAAAGTCATCCAGTTTCTTAAATTGAAGAAAGAAGTTGGTGGCTATTCCTGCTCCAGACACACTCCAGAACAAAAGGCTGGTATTGATCCCTAGAAGGCGTCGAATTGTACACGTATATCAGCAAAAACGACAAGGATGCTGTTTGTGTGTCGATCTACGGATGTCGTTGATGTACTCAAAAAACATCATGGTTCTCATCCAAGAATATTCGTTTATTGTCGAAAGGACTTTCTAATTTGAGTTTAGAGATAAAGCATACTTTCAACATGCCATATGGTATTCTTTGTGTCATTTCTTTTTCTCAATCGGTCCAGAATAGTATTCGCATTGATATTGTAAAATAAGAGAGTATTTCTAATTTACCTTCTGAGATACGAAAAAGCTCCTCGAGATTGAACTGAAAAGCAAAGTAAAATGTATTTCGTGATTTTTGAAGTATTCCAATTTTCATACGATGAAAAGACTGAATTTTTGAACAAAACTGCCACTGAAGCAAGTCTCAGCGTGAGTAGTGTGCTTGATACCCCAATTTATGCCAACAGTGTGACTCTCTTTATAACAATCTACTGAGGATATATTTTGATACATTTACCAATTGCTAAAACCCTGTATGACTATATGTCTCTCTGTTTAGATTCAGTGTTACAATCAATCCTGTGGGAAGAGGTTAATGAAGGTATTCAATACTTAGTAAATTAAATTGTGATCGAACTTATTGAAGATACAATACTCGAATGACTTTTCGAACGTCAGAAACTTAAATACACACTTAAACATCATTTCATGCAATCCTGTCTATGAGTGCTGGCCACCGAGGAACACAAATATTTGTTTATTGCAGCCAAATCTAAGTCTAAAGTCTACAATATGTATAACTGTGGTGACTAGTAATGAAGAAAATAATACTACCTGTAAAAATTAACACCCGGGCATTTAATATATAATGTTGATTTTGTGTTGAACATCAGCATCTGTTTTACATAAATCCCGTTAAAATGGCGCTGATTATTGCTTTACATATGTTTCGTCCTAGGTGTTTAAACAATATCACATACACAAGGTAAATCCCAGCAAGCATTACATTTTCCTAAATATAAATTGATTTTCCTAAAATATTAAATAAAATAAATTGAAAGAATTAAAAATAACTTAAAATATGTATGAATTCCAATTTTGCTGTAAGCTGGAACGATCCAAAGGTATTCGAAATTAAGATTCTAATGTGCTTTTGTAGTAGCACCACTGAAGAAACCACTATTATCCAAAAGTATTACTTCAGGGTAAATCCATTGAAATGTCCTTGCCATTTTTATGTAATCCAACGAAATTATTAAATATCTAAGTGCTTCAATATTTTCACATTAATTTCGTAAGGTACTGACAGTTTACAATAAATATTTTCTTTCCTGCAATCTCCACGAACAAATTGCAAATAAATCAAATTTGTTTCTTCTAACACTCTGCAAGACTAAATATAGCTGTACTTAATTCCTTTTTATATCAAATATATACCCAACAAATCAGCACCTCGAAACCAAAAGAAAAAATTCCAGTTATTTTATTATTCTGTATTGTGAACTATTTTAACAGCTGTTTTATGACACATTTTTATAATTGAACGGATAAACAACTAATGCATGCATGTCCGTTCTACGGCACAAATATTCTCCCCAAAGCCCGTGATGTTGATTTGGTTTCCATTCAACTATTTCGATGGCCTACTTTGACAGAGTTAGTTGTTGATAGAAACCTGGAAATAAGTTGATTTATGAATGGAGAAAGCAAGTACATGTACTCCTCTTGTATTACGGGCCAACCACTTAATTAAAGAATTAAGAAAATATGCCACTAACCAAACTGACTGATATATATATATATATATCTGGGTGGGCAGACTGGGCTCATTAGCCTTGGCAGGCAGCCCGTCTAAGAGAAGGAAAACTCTGACTCCAAACCCGGGCAGATGGAGCATGTTAGCCTTGTCAGGCAGTTCATCTAGTAGATGGAAACTCCAATTCGAAACCAACGAAGTGCCATTGGATGATGGCTCCGCTGCCTTATGGATATCTTCGGGAGAAGGAAAGGCTACGTGAGTAAACCCAGACAGAAAATCCGGAGTGGAGCCCCTAAAACGGCTGGGTGTCAACTACGACTTCCTTCCGGCAGCTCCTGCATCCAAACTAGTGCCAAATGTCATGCTCAGCATTCCTTTGGACCCCACCAGCAAGGACAAGAGGGGGATTCTGACGTCTGGGCAGCCCAGGATCTCCATACTACACGCCCAGGCTTGCACCCTGGAGAGGCCACTCCAGCCTCGCCCTTGAGCGAGGAAACAACACGGAAGCTGGCCGTCTACGGGTTATAAGTCCCACCCGATTGGCGTAGGGAAGGGGCGCCACGGGTCGGCTTCGACGGTGGGAGGGATCATCGAGTCCCACTGGCCGACTACTGCCTGCCGCAAGCCGGGCAGCCCCCGGTCAGTAAGGTGTTGGACCGACAACGTCTGCCTGCTTCAGTGGGTGCCTGGAGTTCAGTATATCGCTCAGCATGACAAGCAGACGGAAATTCCGCACCAGACAAAAGAAACAAGAAACTATTAAAGAAGACTCCATCTCTTCCATTCGCAAGCTGGAACGTGCGCACCATGCTCACGGGCATCTCTGATGACCTCAGGGAGGTGGACGACACCAGGAAGACGGACATCATCGACAGAGAGCTCACCAGACTAAATGTAAGCATAGTTGCCCTCCAGGAAACCAGGTTCGCCTCCAGCGGCTCCCTCAGAGGGGAAAACTACACCTTCTTCTGGAAGGGCCGAGATCCTGAGGAGCCCCACCAGCACGGAGTTGGCTTTGCCATCAAAAACACCCTCCTGGCCTCGGTTGAGCCTCCCTCAGGGAGCACTGAACTTCTCTTGTCCATCCGCCTTACCGCTGCTGCAGGTCCTGTCAACATCCTTAGTGCCTATGCCCCCACCCTCACGTCTACAGAAGACATAAAGGATCAGTTATATGGGCAGCCGGACGATCAAATCAAAGTATGCCCTAAGGACGAGTTACTATTCCTCCTCGGCGACTTTATTGCTAGAGTCGGTGCTGACCACGAGTCATGGCCTACCTGCCTCAGACATAATGGCACTGTAAAGACCAAAGAAAATGGTCAAAGACTGCTGGAGCTGTTCACCTATCATGACCTGTGCGTTACAAACACCTTCTTCGAGTGTAAGCCACAGCACAAAGTGTCATGGAAACACCCCAGGTCTCATCGCTGGCACCAGCTCGACTTGGTCATCACCAGGCGCTCTGCCCTGAACAGCATCCCTCTCCAGCAGAAGCTACCACAGTGCAGACTGCGACTCCGACCGCTCCCTCGTGTGCAGCAGGATGCGCCTACAGCCACGAACACTACACCGCTCGAAACCAAAAGGTCGCCTTCGCATCAACACTGTGCAGATGTCTATCCCCTCCAAGGTGGAGAAGTATGTGTCTGCCCTGGAATAGGCTCTCCAGGGCCTGCCAGAGCACGATGCCACAGCCAAGTGGAAGGCCATGAAGGATGCCATCTATAGCACAGCCATGTCCACGTTTGGCAAGAAGGAACGGCCCAGCCAGGACTGGTTCAGCGCACGCCTTTCAAGGATGGAACCAGTAATCGAGGACAAACGAGAAGCCTTCATAGCTTACAAAAAATGTCCCAATGAACGGACGCTTGCTGCCCTCAGAAGAGCCCGAAGCACCACCCAACGCATCGATAGACAGTCCGCAAACGAGAATTGGCAGCAATTGTGTGAAGGAATCCAGCGCAGTGCCGAGTCAGGAAACATCCAAGGCATGTAGAGTGGCATCAAGAAGGCCCTAGGCCCTACAG
>JAECUM010063968.1:0-10079 GCA_016617855.1 Megalonaias nervosa | reverse complement strand
TATATTAAACATTCACGCTCTGTGCCACTCAATACGATAAAGAACTACATCAGAAAAAATGAACGTGAAACTCGCCAAGCATTTCACCTGTACTGGGCAGAACAGTCCCTCGATATAATACCTATTGAATCGAACACGTGGTATAACGATATAGAACGCACACGTAAGGAACAATACTGGATACAACAATTGAAATTTCATAGGATGTTCGGCCTTAATGGATAGAACCTAACCTTCTTAAGGCAGTCTTATGAAAACTACAGTTAGGCATCAGTTTTTTAGCCGTACGTAATTTATTAGATAATATTTAGAAAATACACCTTAGCTTTTTATAAGTTTTATTATTATTATTATTATTATTATTATTATTATTATTATTATAACTTTTGTCCGTTTTACAACTACATTATGCTTTTGACATACCATTTTTATGTGTATTTAATTTGCATTGTACGTTGCATTTTGTTCATGATAGGTTGTAAAGTCTTATAGGAAAAAAGTATTACATAGCTAATTGTTGTCTATGATTGTAGATTATATTTGAAGATAATTATTACTTGTAGGTAAACATGTTAACTTAGATCTGAAGATCTGAGTTTAGGACATTGGTTTTCCACTCAGAAATTCCTGTTCTACCTGATGCTTGTCGTGTTCATTATTATGATTTTGTTGAGAGGTCTGACCTTATTTACAACTTAGACTATTATGGAAAAGAACTTTTGACCCTCATCCTGGTCCTTTTATTGTATCGGGGTTTCATACTAAGGTTGTTTACATCAGAATTAACTATTCCTTCCAAAGCATATGTACTGGAATCAGTGTTTAAGTTGTGTTTCAGTTAATAGCTGATAAAATTTATTTATTTAAATTATTCATTGCAATTACAAAATGCTCATTAATACTTTCAGACTATTGCGAATTCAGTTAGAGACAAGAGTTAAGAAAGGTTCAGCTTCAGACAGAAATGATGGAAATTCAAATGTCAAAAGAGGAAAGAGAAATACAGTAGGAGAAAGAGGAAAAGAGAAGACAGACAGAGAAAGAGAAGAGAAAAATGCGTCTTGTAAGAAGAAAGGTCGCCTAATTTCTGATTGCTACAGGTTAAAAAATAAAAAACGGCATAAAGACATAACTATTACAAATACTATTAGTTTTAAGAGGACAAGGTCACGGTCGTTTATTAAAAGCAATACATTTGTTTACTTGCCTTGCCTGGATGAAAAACTGATGCTATTGAAAAAAAACCCACTGATTTATACCCAGCTTGTGCAGTTGCTAGCGCTATTGTAAAATGAGCTCTTAAGAAAGATATTGATCATGAATATATTCCTCTAGCTAGCTCATTTATTACTCATTCTTTAGATGAAGTCTCAATCAAGATGTATTGATCGCAGTGTTTCTCTTTAACTACTTATTCCCTTTATTTTAATCAGTGTATCAAATGAAAATCATTAGTTGCCATAGAGGAACAACAAAGGAAGAAGTTTTCAGCCTGGTGATAGAGTCCTGAATCCACTAAAATCTAAATATGATGGTCCTTACACAGTTTAAAAGAAAGTAATTGACTTACATTATATTAATAAGAGGAAACAGAAAAATAAATTTTGCCATATAAATATGTTAAAAGAGTATGTTGATAGATATAACCCTGTTAATCAGGTTATCAATTCAGTTGTACCTGTCCACACAGTGAAAATTTAAATAATGGAATGCCATCGGACTGTGTCGACTTTAGTATAACCAAGTTTCGGAATACAGAAGTATTTAATAATATGAATCAGAAACATTCACACCTACAGCTAGAAAAAAAAAAGAGTGAGCTAAACTGGCTGTTACGTGAGTATGAGCACTTGTTTGCTGATCTTCCAAAACAACAAATAAAATCTACCAGAAGTAGTACTTCAGAGTTTCGTGCGTATGTCTGTGATACGATCATCGCAATTCTAAATCAGAGAATTTATAATACAACAGAACCAGTCAACACTTCCAAAATGACGAGCCACTGGAAAAGTTTATTAATGTCTGTATTTGTAACGGATAGCATTATGCACTGGATTGCTTTCACTGAGTGTATTCTTGGATTTCCCGAGTAATTCGAAGCTGTGTTAAAACATATTATTAGAAGTCTTGGTTTGAAATTTGCAATCGTCAGGAGCTGTAGTCTTCCACAATTTTTGTTTGATAGTGATGTGACTGACTAACCTCCCCAATATATTAATAGCAAAGATAAAACATGAAATGTTGTTTAAAATATAATGCAAAAAATGTTTCCTATTGTTTTATTCACGGCAATTTTAATATTTAACAAGCTGTATTACATACATTATATTAATCTGTAAAATGGCGAAACTTCCTCATGTAGTGCTACACAGTGAACTTCAAATTTAAGAACGTAAATGTAGTCGTTGTTTTACTAGTTTTGTAGCAGTATGAATTTGTTTCAAAGATTTAAAAGTACACACACCTTGACACAAAGTCAAAACATTTTTTACAACCTGTATTCATAATATGATAACTCATACCCGCGATGATACAGTAGCTCTCTCTCTCTCTCTCTCTCTCTCTCTCTCATTTTTTGCTTAATTGAAATGGTTTGAATTTCTCTGAGTTAGTTAAATAATCGAATCTTCTTTTCCCCCACTCTCTCATACGCACACGCTGACAGACATACACACATAATCGCAGTCTGAAAACAGACACAAATAAAATTAAATGATTGTATAGAGTCCCATGATTTCCGTAAATTATATGTGGGACCCAGTATGAACTAGTAAATCGGCCAGTGGATAGTCTTCTCGCTATTTATGTTTCACTCTACCCGAATGAATACATCAATCAACGAATTTACTTCGGTCATTCAAGCTTCATATCCATTTTGCTATTTGCGTCTGTAGCTGTTTATTGTTTATCAGCGTGTATTATCTATTTGTCTGTTTGTTTGTCAAAAAGGCACATTCTCGCCCAATCGTTTTTATCATTTCTCATATTCGTTCATCTACGTATGTAAGTTATTTAAAATGCACAGAAAGATGGATATAAATAATAAAGACAAAACATTAATTACCAAAAGTCTGTTTCTAATGTGCACGCATTTAAATAATAAACCGTAAGAATTCGGGTTTAAAGAGAATAAAACTGACTATCTTACTTCATCAGTACGATGCATTTTCGCGAATCATTAATGCCTAACACTGAGCCTCTCCTCTCCAGCAAATAATGAATTTCTTTTTGCAAACATTCCTGTTTGAGAGGGTTGATCCTGTACGGATGCTGTTTCACAGGTGTGGAATTTACAATTTCAGCGTCATGGTAGATTTTATTTGTTGTTATTGAAATATCTGAACATAAATGCTAATATTCACGCAATAACTGTTTTATTTGATTCTTTTCTTGTTGCTGCAAATGTGAAAGTTTCTGGTCCAAATTATTCATAATTTCTGAATGTCGAAAATTTGTTACTCCAAAGTCAACACAGTCCTATTGCATTCCATTGCTTAAATCCTCACTGTGCTATACAGGTACAACTAAATTAATTGCATGATTAACCTGGCTATCTCTATCAACATACCGGTACTCTATTATTTTACATTCCAGGAGTACTATCATTATAATTTAACTCACTCATTTTCTTCTTAACTTTGTAAGGGCCATAACATTCAATGTGAAGAAAATTTTGAAGAATGAGCAAGGGTGACAAAACTCTATAACCAGACTGAAAAAGTCTCTCCATTGTATCTCTGTTGTACCTTAATTTCAATGTTGACTTGAATTGCCGAATGCCAGATTCAAGCATAATTGGCTGGAAAATTCCAGACATAAAATTTGACCCTTGATCAGATTAGACAGATTCAGGAAGGCCAAATTGAGTAAGAAAAAAAAACTTTATCAAAGCTTTTACTATTGTTTTAATTTTAATATTCCTCAAAGGAATTGCCTCTGGGAATCTTGTAGACGCACACATTATGGTCAACAAATATTGGTTACCTGACATGGTCTTAGGTAAGGGACCGACACATTCTACCATTATTCTGCTAAATGGTTCGTCAAATGCAGGAATAGGTTGCAAATGAGCCTTAGATATCTTCTGATTGGGTTTTCCTACCATTTTACAAGTGTGACAAGATCTGCAGTATTTACAAACATCACTTTTAATTTTTGGCCAATAGAAGTGATTCAAGATCTTGTGATAAGTCCTATTAATCCCTAAATGACCAGCCAGAGGAGTTTCATGGGTCAGACTAAGTATTTCCTGTCTGTAAGATTTTGGAACTACAATTTGATAGTTTACTGACTACTCGTCACCAGCAGGTGCCTCAGGTGGTCTCCATTTTCTCATAAGAATCCCATTTTTGAGGAAATAACAAACAGGAACTTGTGTGGCTTCAGTTTCACTAATGGCCCTTTGAAACATACAGCTGATCTCAGGATCTTTGTCCGCTCCGGTGGCCTAGTGGTTACAGCGTCCGCCTCGGATGCGGGAGGTCGTGGGTTTGATCCCCGGCCGAGTCATACCAAAGACTTACAAAAATGGTACTAACAGCTGCCTCGCTTGGCGCTCAGCATTAAGAAGTTAGTGTTAGGACTGGTCGGCCTTGTGTCAGGATAATGTGACTGGGTGGGACATCATGCTACATGTCTGCGGCATGATGCCCCAGTGCTAGACATCACTATAAACTGCCACACTGCAGACATTTTAGTGATATGACCGAAAAATTGTTAAAGCTACGTTAAAATTCCAAATCACACACACACACACACACACACACACTGTCCTATTCCAGGACAAGTGCTTGTCGTTTGTCACCCTGATTAGAATAAAGAGAAAGAGTAGTTAAAAGAGAATCACTGTGATCAATACCCTCTGATTGATTAAAACAAGGAGTAGAAGTAACCTCATCAAAAGCCTAACTCTGTTGCTTTTTTCAATTTATAGCAATCAGAAATAACGCGTCCTTTCTTTTTGTAATAGGTACACGTAGGAAGAAATAAGGACTTCTGATCAATCGTAGCAGAAACTTGATTTCTAAAAGTTGTGCCAGATTGAGATTTGGAAGGGCTCGTATTAGGCTGAAATATTTTTTCCAGACCACTGCTGAGGGGAAGACTTACTAACAAAATCAATTTTATGAGCTAAGGAATTCATAGAGATAAGTTTTAACGTCACCATGGATGCAATTCTTGTACTCTTCAACTAATATGAGTTGTCTGAGACTTTCATAATCTTGATGGACTTTCTTGGCTAAGCACCACCTATCAAATAACTGCTCTTTTTCTCTTGCAAATTCGACATGAGTTTGTTGTTTCTTTTTGATAGTTTCTGAACTTTTGCCGATAAGCCTCAGAGACTAACTCATAACCCTTCAAGATGCATTCCTTAACCAGATCATAGTCAGCACTTTGTTGTACTGACTAGGAAGCATAGATGTCTCAAGCGTTGCCAAAAAAGTACACTTTCTAATAACAGAGTCCAATGCTATCTTGGCCATTTTGAATTTTCAGCAATTTTGTGAAAATGAGGAAAATATTTATCTACTTTTTTTTTCTACTAATCTAATATTATTAGTAATATCAAAACTTGAATTTGTGTATAAAGTGGGGATGTGCTTTTCACTTGTCATTCTTTTAATCTAAATTGAAATTCTTTTTGCTCCTTTCCTTTTTGCATTTGCATTTACATTTAACTCTCTCTTCTTTCTCCATTTCATTTGCATTTGTTCTCTCTTTCCTCTTTCTCCAATTTCATTTGTTTTTCTTCTTCCTGTAACTGCATTTGTCTATCTCTCTTCTTTCTGCAACTGCATTTTCCTCTCTCTTTCCTCCTTTTCTAACTGCATCTGTCTTTCTTGAACTCTAATTCCGTCTTGAATTTTAATTTTAATTCCTTTACTATTATGTTAGAGTCTGATACAGACTTACTAGTCAAATCCAAAGCACTTTTATCCAAACATTCTTTTCCATCAAATATTGGACCAAAATATTTGTAATTTCTTTCTTCGTTAAAGAAGTCCCTGCCTCAGAAAGATCATATTTTATGGCAAGCTGAAGCAATTCATCCTTTTTCAAGGAGTCTAACTGTTCTTGGGTACGATTTGAAATAAAAATCTCCACTTTAGATGACATTGTAAAAGCTTGTGGGTTTCACTAAAGGTTTCTAAAATGTGAAATAATAAATGGGATTTAGAAAATTCTAAAACAAGTCAATTTAAATTTCAGAAACAAAGTTTTCTGAAATATTTTAGAGAAATTCGTATCCTAGACGAGCCTAAATATACATAAGAGCAATCGACGCAGGTCTCTATCAGTTTTAAAAAAATCATTTACTTCTACCATTCATCCACTGCCTCCTTCAATTCACCAACTCTACAGTACTGAAATGTTAAAAAACCGTTTCATCTTTAAGTTTTCATCCTCCATCACTTTTTGACAAAACCCCTAGCTCATTTTGGGCCTTGTCAAATGGTGTAGTGTGACTGGGTAACTCCACTATGCCTCTATCTTTCCTACAAGATGTTCTACATCCACCATCCAATGTAAAGCTTCTTGTAAATCAATCACTGATGTCATTTTATTGTTGACTAATGAACGAGTTTGACTTGACTGACGAGTGTGTCCCTTTATACCTTTATATGCCTGAAGCACGAACGTGAAGGAAAACATCCCCTCATACAAAAGACATGCAAACACAATACAAAAACATACTATACAAAAAAAAATACATTTTCATAAATATTAAATGCAATCAAGCAAGCAATCTACAAAATGCACCATCACACAAGAAAAGGGTAGTATGTGTTTATAGACACACCAGTAAACCCTCACATACAAATCCTCATATACAAGCATCATACAAGCAAGGATAGTTATCGACACAATATTAAATCCTAACATACAAAAACTCCCTCTAGTAGGGAGAGTGTTTTTTTGTTAGGAAAAAAAAGACAGGCATACAAACACCGACACACAAAGATACAACAAAAATATTTTGACAATTTACCAGTGTCTGAAAAGGGCTGTTTTGTTTTCTTTTGGCAATCTCTTAACATCCTTTCATCTCCAGTTCCTCGGGCTTTTTAATCAGGTTTTGCTTGACACGATGCAACTGAACGTGAACTTCGATAAGTTTTGCTATCTTAGAAGTCATGTTAATGGTGGACGAGTCAACGATGTGTGGACAGATTGTCTTCCAAAGGCGGCAATCCATAAGAATCAAAATAGTCAAGACTGTGATCGTTTGGAAAATAGACCCAGTGGGTTCCTTTTAATGGCTTTCATTGGTGTTAATTATATAGGTTTGCATGACTTTTACCTTTGCGACGAGGAAGTTCATCTTTAGAACACACGACTGGATTCCAAGAAGCCGTGTACAAACTGTGCGTCAGAAGATAATGTCCCATGTATCTATGCTTTCTTTCACAAGTAATAATGTCATCAATTCAGTCCTGACTTTTTCATTGAAAATGTCTGTCAAGTAAGTAGCTCTACTCTTCGTCTCCTTACTCTGTGAAAAGAGAGCTTCGATGCTTCGGATTTCCAGAGAAGTCAGTCGAGGGGATAGAAGATTCACGCAAGTCTTTATACCACTGAAGTAACTCGTTTTCCTCGGTGATGAGGCCTCAAGCGTTGTCAAGGTACTCTTGCAAAGTTCTTCTTGGCTCATCATCATGTTTATCGTGTTGAATCTGACTGGGATGATCGTTTTGACATCCATAACAATGTTCGTTCAATTTATTTCAGCCACGTGATTAGCAAAACAGGAAGCTAAAGTTATGTTCTGGCCATCTCAACGGTCTCTTTCTCTTTTTCTTCTATAGGATTTTCTTTGTCTTTTCTGGATCAATGACATTCTCGTCTCCCGACTCCAAAGAGGTTTCGTACTCCAAAGAGGGTAGGTATTCTTCCGTAGATTCTAATAGTTTAGAATCACTTCTCTTAAGCTGTTGATTTCCAGAGTATTATCAAATTCTGTATACAAGATGACCTTTACCGTATTGGGTAGAGCTTGAATAAACTTAAGTTCCAGTTATAGGGTGGAAATGTCGTCGCCTTGGTCAGGAGTGAAATCAAAAACCCACAAAACGTAACCTTCTGTATGCTTGTCGTACGAAATACCGCAGCTGGTGTTGGTATCTAACTGACCGGTGCCTTCACACAGGGACAACTACGATCTCAAGTAATTCTTCTTATCGAAGGGTCTAGTGCATAAGGTCTTGGCATCTCGACTGACTGCTATCTTAGACACGTCGTGGTCTTGAAACTCGAAAGGATTTTGTGCAACGTCTCCGTTGAAGGCTGCATTGCTGACGATGAGAATGATTAAACTGTTCTTGGAAAAGATGATCCTTCATCTTTGATCGGAGATAAGCGGCAGTGATAAAAGGTTTTACTTTCACACATGCCCCTAAACGGTTTCCTTCGATCTCTGGGCGAGGATGATCAGGGCAATTAATGTAGATGCAGCTGTCCGTATCAAAGCATATGATACTATCTGCTAACAGGTCTAAGGCTTCTCACAATTTTAAGAGAGCGTGGGCAGTCACGAATGCAGCAATGACTGCATTTCCAAATTGTACAAGCTCTGTTTTGTTTTTTGTTTTTGTTTTTTTGTTTTTTTTGTTTTTGTTTTTTTTTTTTTTTTTTTTTTTTTGGTCTAAAGTGATGCCTTCCTTAGAACGGCATTCCTCTTTGAATTTGTCTTGGTCTTTTAGAGTCTGGTGCCAGGAAGCGTATCCGCAGGCTTCTTGGGAATGTGGTAACCTTCGTACACTTCTAATATCTGGTTCCAGATTGCGAACAACTTCACGCTAAACCACGTTCCTGTAAAAAGCGCCTTTTTTCTGGTTCTGATGACTAGGCTGGTCTTGGTTACAGGTTTCTTCACATGTACGGTATAAAGGAAATATTAGCTATCCTTGGAAATAGCTGAGGGATGGTACAAGTGGGTGGGAAGCAAGACTTTACATTTGATCAATCATTCGTATCGACGAATATTTTTGCACATCGATGTCAACCTTAACATTTGTGGGTCTCCTGCTGAAAAGTGACGATATTCACATACCCGAGGATAAAATGAACACTCGTTCAGGTATTTGATTTCTTCTCCTTTTTCCTCGTCGGCGTGGTCCAACAAGCTTGTGGCATGCGTTAACTTGGGATCGGTTTTCAAACGTCGATCGTACTCGTGCTCTCACATTTTTATCCTTGTTCTTTTAACTTAGGCGTCATTGGTAAGATTTCTCGTAGAATTCTTCTATGGCGCATTTTAAGAATTCGTTTTTCCGTGTCACGTTGGGGGTAATAGGTACGGCATCCGTGAAATAAGCATCCCTGAAATTCGTTGACGATCTTTGGGTCTTCTAAGTCCATGTCATCTTACCTGATTGTTTCCTAATGGTCTTTTTGCTTCCTCCATTTCTGGCATGTTGGATCCATTTGTCTTCCTTAACGGACAAGTAATGTAACCAGCGCACAGCTTTGGTCGAGTATACACGTCTGATGATGTTTGAGGGTGCATGACAGCTTGGATGTACTCAGGCATGTATCGGTTGTGGTACACTAACGAGCGCGCTTTGGCAATGATGCAAGCTTCCTTCAAAGGACCGATCCCTCCATTCTCCAAGAACAGTTCTCAAAGTTTTTAACAAACGCCGTGAAATGTCCACGTCGCAGCGACAATACTTTAACTTAACATTTCCACCTAAACACCAAAGGGATCAGAAGCGTGAGAGTGGTACCAAGCGTAGAAGGCTTCTCGTTGTTCGGTACGCATATTGTCCGGGTCGTAAAAATGTGTGTCAGTTAAATGCAGCAGGAATGAGTGCTGATTGGCTTAGGTATTGGAAAAGTGTGGAAAATATCCTTTGACAATTTTTCTCACTCCAAACATTTAAGGCATTCGACTCTAACACATGGCCAAAATAACTCATGGAATCTTTAAACTGTACTTGTCCCACTTTCATGTAGATGATTTTGGCTCCGTTCATGGTCAGAAATTTGATGTGCTTCATATATGTAAGTTATATGAACATTTGTCTCCAGAATGTCCGCTTTGTCAAGATACCTGTTATCGTTGTCAGAAGAAA
>JAECUM010063967.1:0-22823 GCA_016617855.1 Megalonaias nervosa | reverse complement strand
ACTTTACCCTTTTGCATTTATGTTTATTAATGGGACATAAATGTCAAACTATATCATAAATATTAAGAAAATGCTTTAAATATATTGATTACTTCTTACTTGTTATCCCTGTTTCAATGCTCAACACGTATCCATATAAAAAAATCTCAGAAACGAAAGATTAATTAAGATGCAAACGACTTTCCGCTTTACAGAAAATAAGTGTACATCTACCAGTAGTGTAGTGAGGCACCTTAAGGACAATGGAAATCACAGTCAAAAAGGTCGTGGGCAAAGAAAGCGACAAGAGGAATTTAACATGTGGAAATTTAACATGGGATGTATAGGGATAACGGATTGGGACTGTCTAGCTTCAAGGGGTTGGGCCTATCTAGTGTCAAGGGATTGGCAATCTCTAGGCTCAATATAAGCGATTTAACCTCAGTGGAAACCCCAGTCAAAATGGTAATGGGCAAAGATATTTACAAGGGAAAGTTGAACATAGGTTGGGACTGTATAGGGACAATAGGAATGGAACAGGTGGGGTGGTGTCACGGTACTGGACATTGGCAACAATGTCCGCCAGGCGTTCTATAAAGTGACATGTCCCGCCCCGCCAGGAGATGTTTGTGTTTGTTGGTCACTTCCACGCGGAAGTTTGTTCCCGCCCCGCCAAGCGTTATCTCCAGTTCTATGTCCCGCCCTGCCAAGCATTGTATTATTCGTATAGTTTCACCGCTGAACTAGCTGAACTTACCCTCCCCGCCAAACTTTATAGCTTTTATATGTAGTATATTGGGTCTGTATAGCGACAATA
Source organism: Megalonaias nervosa (assembly GCA_016617855.1). Taxonomy (NCBI): domain Eukaryota; kingdom Metazoa; phylum Mollusca; class Bivalvia; order Unionida; family Unionidae; genus Megalonaias; species Megalonaias nervosa. Next base: position 22,027 of record JAECUM010063967.1, on the reverse strand, counting down.
GGAATTTACTAGATGGGGTGACGTCACGGTACTGGTCATTGGCAACAATGTTTCAAGGGGCTGACCTCAATCGGGCAAAACAGTGACAGCGGAAAAAATCTATAACGCTTGGCGTGGCGGGACATATAAGTTTATAGACAGAGTCAAATACCAAACAATCCATGGTGATGCGAATGCTAATCTAAAATAAATTTTTATGCAAAACAACACTCTGGAGAAGGAAATGTTTTATCTGCAAAACACACCATTACCTATAATCACCTCAGCAAAAGAGTGAGTGGTCATAGTCACACTACTCCACATTCACACAAAACAAACACATTGGGCAGGGATAATGGATTGTTTTTGTTAAGGGAAAACAAACACACAAACACATACAACGTACGCGCGCAAACATACAAAATACACACACAAACAAACGCGTGCATACAAAACACATACATACACATACACACACTCGCTAATATTTTGTTTAGGGACAAGTGTTTTTTGTTAAGGAAAACACACACACACACACACACACACACATAAAAAATGTACTCGCGCACACATACACACACAAAAACAAAGCACACACACAAACACTATTTGTTGTGTTTAGGGACATTTGTTTTTTGTTCAGGAAGAAACAAACACAAACACACTCACAAACGTTCGCGCGCACACATACACACAAAAACAAACACACATACACACTCATACAAACACACATGTGCGCGCACACATACACACACATACACATACAAACACACACCCACACACATACAAACACTTTCTTGTCAAAGGATAAGTTTTTTGTTAAGGGAAGAAAGCAAACACACACACACACACACACACACACACACACACACACATACAAACACTTTTTTGTTAAGCGATAAGTCTTTTGCTAAGGAAGAAAACAAACATACATGCATACTTACATACAAACGTACGCGAGTATGAGTGAGGGGACCCCCACTCATACATACATATACAAGATTCTTCAAGTTTTCTATCATATTCCAAAGCTTATTCAGCTTTCATCATCTTCATACAATCACACAAAAGACATTTTTCTTTAATTATTAACGAATCTTTACTTTCTTTTTATTCAAATAATTTCATTGAAAAACCATTGCAAGCTCCTTTTAAAAATGAAATACAATTATCTATATCCACTTTTCATCTTTATTCATTAACAAATACATATCTAAACAATTTAGAATATAAATAAAAATTTTAAACTATTGAGTAGCTCAGTTTTAATACTCATAAAAAGTCAACTCCATACAAAATGATATCAATCCGTTATTCGAGCTACCTCTATCATTATATATATATATATATATATATATATATATATATATATATATATATATATATATATATATATATATATATATATATATATGTCCAATAGCCTTTATATACGGACACTATAGAGCTAGCCCGAATGCTCGCTGTCCCTATTTTCAATATCAACTATGGACCACAAGGTCTGTCATGGACTCCATAGTTTTACTTTCGCTCCATTCTTCTTCTTTTTCTCTCTTTATAACTGTATCATCTGTTTCTGCAATGCCATTAAAATGCATTCCACAATCATCATCAAACTCTGACCCAGGTACCGTTTCAAAATCACCCATCATCTTGACTTTTGCTTCATCACTCTTAAATATTGTATCTACGATATCTTCTTCTTCGCTATCATCTTCTGATGAAACTGGACTCTTTGATAATTCCAAATCAGATTCTACATTCATCACTTCTAGCAATATCTGATCTCGTACGATACTTTCGCAGGATTCCATTTTAGTCTCCGTAATAAACTCCAATCGTATAAACTGTCTGTTATCGTCTTGTATCACTCCAGCTTTGTTACAAATTTTATCAACTTTATTGTATGTAAGTCCAAAGGTCCGAGCTACTTCATTCATTGAATTCATTCTCGAATTGTTTTCAGTATTCAAATTCGTCAACAAGACAGGCTTTACCTTTTCATTAATTTTCACACTTATAAAGTTCGGATCTAAAAATTGTGCACTCACTCTCCTCTGAAATATCTTGGACATTGCAGTTTTACATTTTCCATTACAGCAACACCATACAGATGACAAAATAATATTATTTGGCAGCTTTGTTAAGACTAGAAAATTGAATTTCCACATCCGCTTCGTCCTCAACAAACTTACACAACACCGCTCTGGCTGTCCCAAAACTCACTAATTGATCTTCATTACCTTTTTCCACATGTTTATGGAAACATGCATTATCACTAGCTGTTCGAACGTTATGATTTTCTATCCGATCGTCTGTTAAAATGTCATTGAGATGGACCATTTGTGAAAATCTAGGCAAAAGAATTCCATTGACAGCTTCGCCTTTATTAGAACATTTTTTGTCTCTTCCATCTTTAGGTTTCTCAACAAACCTCATCAATCCCGATACTTTAGAAAGACTCACATGGAATATAGATCCAATCTTCATAGAATACACATTTCCAAGTATGTCAGCTCCATAGCCATCATATTTTGTATGAAAGAACTTTATTAACTCCATTTCTGCCATTTTCAATAAATTCAAGCCTCAAATCAGAATGAATAAAATTTGAATTTCACTCACTTATAAAGTCACAAGTAGTTATTGATTTTAGTATGGACCCTCTATGAATTTACAATAATACTGTGTATAATATTGACCGGTCGGGAAACGGGTGACGGAAATGTCAATAGAAAATAATGAACTTTAAGATCCAAGGCCAAAGAAATATGTATTGGCGGGTGTCGGGACGAGTAGAAAATAACGAGTTAAATATGTAATGACGGAACGTGTAAACGGTATGACCAAAGGAGAATGTGGACCTTTTAGGTTTAAGGTCCAATGCCAGAGCAGTATGGCTTGGAATCTTCCAATCTTCTCGAGTAATTTCAATCTTCTTTTAAATCAGCTCCTCTCCTACTTTAGCATAAGCAATCCTCACCCGTTTCCAATAAAAGGATGGATATAATTCAATAAATCCAACATAATTTAAGTCGTGTGGAAACCCAATGAAATCACATGAAATAAATTCCTTCACAACATTTCTTCGAAACCCCAAATGAACTTAATGAATCTTCCTTTTCCATAGCCATTGATTTAAATTCACGTCGTTCACAAACTTTTTCATTTTCAAACCCCATAGACATACAATATAAGCGATACAGCATATACTGGACCTCTAAAGGCAATGGACTTACATTTAAATCCATTTCAGTAAGTGCTTACAATACGGACCCTCTATAAATTATAACATAAAAATATAGACTAGTGGGTGGCGGATGGCGGGTATGCCACTAGACAATAAAGGACGTTAAGGTCCAAGGCCAAAGAAGTACGTATAGAATGTTGACGGGACGGGTACAGACCAACCACAATGTACCAAACCTGTAGCATAAATGTCTGCAGCTGTGTAATCATGAACTATTGGACCATGATGAATATTTATGTTTTTATTTTTTGCCTATGGACAAATTTGTATTTATTTAACTTTAGCCTTTGGGTTCAGCAGAAATCAATTATATTCCATTGCGTCGCCGTCCGGAACGCCCTGGGGACAAAGCAAAAATAAAAACATAAATATTCATCATGGTCCAATAGCTCATGATTGCACAGCTACATATATCTATGCAACAGGTCATTTTTTAATGGCTGCTATCGAAGTCCGTTCTCCACATACAACCAATGGTTGGATAGCATGCAAATTCATTTAACGCATGCGCATAGTAATCCCGGTTTCCTCTAATCTATTTTTAGCTCACTTATATAGGATTGACGTAAGTTTTATAAACTGTCCAGGTCCAAGTCCTGGACGACCAGAAACAATATATATATATATATATATATATATATATATATATATATATATATATATATATATATATATATATATATATATATATGAATGAGTGGGGGTTTCCCCACTCATACTCTCGTACATTTGTATGTGTGTGTGCATATATGTGTATATGTGTGTTTGTTTTCTTCCCTTAGCAAAATAACTTATCCCTTAACAAAAAAAGTGTTTGTATGTGTGTATGTTTGCATGTGTTTATGTGCATTAGCGTACGTTTGTATGTGTGTGTCTGTGTGCATGTATGTATGTTTAATTTCTTCCCTTAGGAAAAAACTTATCCCTTAACAAATAAGTGTTTGTATGTGTGTGTGTGTGTGTGTTTATTTTTGTATGTGTTTGAGTGCATTAGCATACATTTGTGTGTGTGTGTGTGTGTGTGTGTGTGTGTGTGTGTGTGTGTGTGTGTGTGTGTGTGTGTGTGTGTGTGTGTGTGTGTGTGTGTGTGTGTTTGTGTATATGCATGTGTGTTTGTTTTCTTCCCTTAGCAAAAAACTTATTCCCTAACAAAAAAGTGTTTGTATGTGTGTGTATGTTTGTGGTTGTATGCGTTTGTGAGCGTTCGCGTACGTTTGCACTTGTGTTTGTATGTGTGTATTCTTCCCTTAACAAAAAATGTTCCCTTAACAAAAAACTGTGTAAGTGTGTGCATATGTGCGTTTGTGTGTGTTTGTGTGCGTTCGCGTACGTTTGTATGTGTGTTGGTATGTTTGTATATATGTGTTTGTTTTCGTCCTTTAGCGAAAACTTATCCCTTAACAAAAAAGTGTTTGAATGTGTGTTTGTGTGTGTGTTTGTGTGCGTTCGCGTACGTTTGTATGTGTGTGCATGTGTGTTTGTTTTTTTCCCTTAGCAAAAGACAGATCTCTTAGCAAAAAAGTGTGTGCATGTGTGTGTGTTTATCTGTGTTTGTGTGCGTTCGCGTACGTTTGTATGTGTGTGTATGTGTGTTTGTTTTCTTCCTTAGCAAAATCTTATCCCTTAATAAAAAAGTGTTTGTATGTGTATGTGTGTTTGTTTTCTTCCCTTAACAAAAACGTATACATTAACAAAAAAGTGTTTGTATGTGTGTGTATGTTTATATGTGTTTGTGTGCGTTCGCGTACGTTGCATGTGTGTATGTGTGTTTGTTTTCTTCCTTAGCATAAACTTATCCTTTAACAAAAAAGTGTTTGTTTATATTTGTTTGTGTGTGTGTGTGTGTTTGTTTTCTTCTCTTAACAAAAAAACTTATCCCTTAACAAAAAAGTGTTCATATGTTTGTGTGTGTGTTTGTATGTGTATGTGTGTATGTGTGCGCGCATATGTGTGTTTGTATGTGTGTTTGTTTTTGTGTGTATGTGTGCGCGCGTACGTTTGTGAGTGTGTGTTTGTTTTTTCCTTAACAAAAACCTTTGTCCCTATACACAAAACAATAGTGTTTGTGTGTTTGTTTGTGTGTGTGTGTGTGTGTTTGTTTTTCCTTAAGAAGAAACACGTGTCCCTAAACAAAAAATTAGTGTGTGTGTGTATGTGTTTTTGTATACACTCGTTCATTTGTCTGTGTATTTTGTTTGTGTGTGAAGTTAGTTTGTTTGCGCGCGTACGTTTATATGTGCTTGTGTGTTTGTTTTTTCCCTTAACAAGTAAAACCCTTGTCCCTGCCCAATGTGTTTGTTTTTTTGTGAATGTGGAGTAGTGTGACTATAACCACTCACTCTTTTGCTGAGGTGATTGTAGGTAATGGTGTGTTTTGTAGGTAAAAAATTTCCTTATCCACGTTGTATTGATAGTAATAACGTGGATTTTGTTTGTATGAGTGAGTTGTTTTGTATAATAATTTATTTTAGACGAGCATTCGCATCACTATGGATTGTTCGGTATTTGATTCTATGTCTATAAACTTATATGTCCCGCCACGCCAAGCGTTATAGATTTTTTCCGCTGTCACTGTTTTGCCCGATTGAGGTCAACCCCTTGAAACATTGTTGCCAATGTCCAGCACCGTGACGTCACCCCATCTGGTCAATTCCTATTGTCGCTATTCAGACCCAATATACTATATATAAAAACTGTAACGCTTGGCTGGGCGGGTAAGTTCAGCCAGTTCAATGTTTGGTGGGGCGGGACATAGAACTGGAGAGAACTCTTGACGGTGCGGGGCGGGGCGTCGCTGGGCGGGAACGAACTTCCGCGCTGGAATGACCAACAAACACAAACATCTCCTGGCGGGGCGGGACATGTCACTTTATAGAACGCCTGACTACATTGTTGCCAATATCCCGTATCATGACGTCACCCAACCTGTTCCATTCCTATTGTCCCTATACAGTCCCAACCTATGTTCACCTTTCCCTTGTCCCCCTATAGCCCCACCCATGTTAAATTTCTCCATGCTAAATTCCCCTTGTTGCTATCTTACGACCATTTTGACTGGGATTTTCATTTAGGCTAAATCGCTTATATTCAGCCTAGATAGTGCCAATCCCTTGACACTAGACAGTCCCAATCCCTTGACTCTAGACAGGCCCAAACCCTTGTCGCTAGATAGCCCCAATCCCTTGTCGCTAGACAGTCCCAATCCCTTGTCCCTATACATCCCATGTTAAATTTCCACATGTTAAATTCCCCTTGTCGCTATTTTTGCCCACGACCTTTTTGACTGGGATTTCCATTGTCCCTAAGGTGCCCCACTACACTAATTCTACCGCCTGACACGCTACTTTCAATGACTTCTCTCTGCCATAATATCTTACACGATGAGGAAAAACACCATGTCTGAATTATCTGATTGTCCATGATTACAAATATGACCCCTCATATCCCAAAGTATTTGATGAGAGACTCTTAGCCATTGTTCCATACACAATACTTCAAAAGCTGTATTTCCTTGATGACATTGAATTAAATTGACTAGTAAAAATAAACATTGGACGTGTTCATGCAAAAGGCCAATGAATATCTTCACTCTGACAAATTCAAAATGGAAATTTGTAAAACAAACTATATTTATTTTGAACGCAACAACAAAAGCTATCCCAAAATAATACAATACAATGTTCTAATTGAACCAGCAAGCAGCAACGCCTTCTTCCATCCATTCCTTGCTGTAGACACTGCAATAAGAACACCCCTCTTCAGACAAACATTGAGAATCCAGCATATATTCTCTGACAAACGAAGATTGCATTTAATGTCGAAAGACCTGTCTCAGCATCTCAGCTAGCGGAGCTATGACCGAACTACTGGAAGTTGTAAAATATCAAGCACAAATAGACACACCTGACGAACAGCATGAAACAGAAAGCGAAAGAGAAATGGAAAAAAATAATTGTTCCGTTCAAAACAGACTGTAAGGCGTCTAAAATATTAATCATTTGCAAACACGAGTCCATTACTAAGAAGATCATGACTTCAATGGAGGTTTTTCAAAGCAAACCTGCCATAGAACAATGCAAAAATCCAGAAACGTCTTTAAAAAGATGTGTCTTTAAAAACAGAAACACTGAACAAACAATGCCATAAACAGTTACACAATGAAATACAAAAATTACAATGTTATCATTGTCATTCAATGCAAGGTCATCTCCATCCAGTATGTTGTGGAGGCGGAGAAATTAAGCAAGAAGACAAATCTGTCTCAGTCTGACTGGCACATCAAACTATTGCAGGAAGGCCAGCAACATATCTTTTTCGCAGTATCCGGTACCGAGGGCAGCAACCTTACCTTGACCACAGTAATTGACTATTGTAACTGGGTTCGGCGCATCAGAAAATAAAAACCTGCTAGCGTGCGGGCGAAAAGAGGCAACATTTTCAGCCAAAATCTTAGAACCGTAAGTTCTGCAAGAATTCTATCCCTAATATTTATTGAAAAATGTTGTCCGGAATAAGATTATCTTGGTGACAATTTTGGCAATATCTCTAATGTTCTAGTGGTATATATGATATTTATTACCGGGTTGTGCAATATCAAACATTGTATAAGCTGATGATTTCTTCGTTTGACCTTTTAGTAGTTTGTAGTTTGATTGAAAGATCACATACTTTTACTGTACTATCGTCATTTTCACAAACAAGTGAGTTCTCAGCGAAATTGCTTAATGATCGGTCCCTTTGTTGAGTTGTATCTACTTAGATCCACACAACCACAATATATTAAAGTGCATGCTCAAGTGTGTTGTATGTATAGGTTTATTGCGTGTGTGTGCATGTTGCTTATTCGTATTGCAGGCCATTAGAATATTGCTTCGTCGATTCAGAAACCATCCATGCTGAGTAAAAATATTATTGGTCCTATATTTGGTCACATCCTCGTTCTTCCATATTCTCTCCGACAAACGAGATCTCTGATTGATCCTGGTTACTTTGAAGGATGTATCTGATACATACCAGGTAATATAGACTGGATTGTAGTCTTTATCATGGTATTGCCACAAACTACATCTAAATAGAGGCCCGTTCTATCTCTATCTGCTTGTGTATGTTGTTTGGCATGGCTCTTATTATTTATGTATCATATAAGAGATCGTTTCTCGCTGGTATATTGCCGTGTCCTTCTGCATCTGATTATAAATATCGAAAGTTAAACCTAAACATCCGATATCTGTAAATCGTAATGTGCGGAGTTTTAAGTGTCAAGAGAAAATTCCTGCATATATATATATATATATATATATATATATGGAGGGCGTTATGTTAAGTATATATATATATGGTTATTGTTGTATAATGTGAATTTTTATGAAATTATGAAAACAAATACGGTATTTTACGAAGAAATACCATATGCACAAAGTAATGCCACATTGAAATAAATATCAATATTTCCTATTGACAGAAAAATAATATCACATCAATTTTTCTTTTTCTCTTTGTTTCTAAGTCAGTACCATATTTTGGTGAATCACTTAAAATTTTCGATGAATATTTGCAACTAAGCTTCTACTCATTTTTTCAGACCAACCTAACTCAGTGAAATGTAACTGAAACCGATAATGCTTCTTATTCACATGTGTCAAGAAAATATTTATTTTTAAAGTTGATCAGATATTTGAGGATCACTGAGGGATTTAGCAAACGCATTTACCTATGCATAATTCGTTGGATAGAGAGAAATACGGACTGAGGTACGATAACAACATAAAATGTTTGCTTCATTAAAATTTTGACTTACTTTCATAACGGAGAATGTTACTCACTCTGCACAGTCTCTGATAAATAAACGCCTGTGTACATTTTTGGGATATTATTTCTACTCCAATGATAATGTATGTCAAGAGTCCAACAAAATAGTTACAGCACTTGGCCCCTTTACATTGTTTTGTGTGTGCGTGTGTGTGATAACTTGTTACAGTCCATCTAATAAATGTCTTGATTTTAATTTGAACTAAGTAAACATTCTTGTCAAAATTGTGCTCATTTTATGCTTTTAGAAGCGTAAAATTGGAAACGCTCTTTGGAACGTTTCCGTTGTCAAATCTTTCGTTATCAGGCTCTTTAATTTCGGAACCTAATGGTAAGAAAATCTTTATTACATATTGTCCACAATCTTATGCCTAAATGACGTGCTCGATTTTGAATATTACTGGGGCTCTGAAGAATGTAACAATTCAATTTTGCAATAAAACACGCTTCGCATTTAATTTATATATATTAGAAGCTAGAGTTTTCACTCTTTCTGTTTATTTCTAGATTTTGATCGGTTACGCAGTGATCGCTCACATGATACAGACATGCATACAAACAGACCAAAGAAGAGAGATTATCTCCAATTCTGGGTGTAAATCATATAAATTTAAATGAGCATAATGTATCGCCTGAAACTGCCACATTGCATTAATTTACTTCAGTTTTTTAAAAGATGTAACCAACAAAATGTACAAGCGCATACAATTTCAGGTGCTGCATTCGCTACTAAAGTGGAAAGTGGGATAAGTACAATTATCTTGAGGGGATCTGTCGGAATTCGCTGTTGTCCACTACGAAGTTATTTTTGTTTATGGACAAAAATGCGATTTCGTACTTTGACCTGGCTTCTGATATTGATTTGTTGCGGCGTCTGCCTTTGCGATGAAGGATATTTCGGAGTTGCTCACAATGACTTCCGGAAACTGTGCGTCGTTGTTACCTTACCGGGAAGACAAAACGGACCTGATCCTGACATCTTCCAAGCTAACTGGAATAAATATTTGAACATTGCAGGTGAAAAAATATTTCACTCTTCAGATAAGAATGAGCAATTGAAGGTCGCAGAGGAACACTGCAAAGAATCAAAACCCGACAATGATCCTATATGTGCATTCAGAGACTTTTCTACCATCGGTAACCTTGTTGAACAGGATGTCAGAAAACTGCAAGAAACACTTAGCTTCAAGGTAGATTCTGCTTGGTATTTCTATGCCCATTACATCCATGCCTGGTTCCAGCATCCTCTGATGACCAGGCTTGACTGTGGTCCAACGTTAAAATACTTATGGTTGTTTCTGGCTAAAATGTCCAGTTTGCCATCCTTCGATTTTTTATTTCGTATGAAGTCGGTGTATGACAATACCAACGCCAAAGGGCTTCGACAAGAGATTGATAGATTTTGCCCGGCTTCATCTACACAACAGACCTGCGAAATCAAGATATGGACGAACGCAGCAGATAAAGTAGAAAAATTGTTGACCTATGTTGGTCGAGATCAATGGGACAACAGCGCCTCTGAAATACTGAAAAATGCATTGCGGTTATATTTCTATACAGTAAAGTTGACTTTTCTAAAGTTACACCCTTCCTCAGCAGCACGGGAATTCTTATCTACAACAGACAGCGAAGTCAATAAATGGGTAAAGGAGACTACCCTGTACTTATTTGACTCTCTTCAGAAAAATCGGATTGAATCTTTAAGTCGAGTTATAGAGCTCCTTCCGTATACTGTCGACCTGCCATGTGATCATGCTGCTGAATTCCCATCCTTGAAAAGGACCCTCTGCACGTTCAACAGTATGATAAATTCCTTAACGCTATATCTTGCTAACAAGAACGCAAGAGGTAACGTCAAACTAATAAGCACAAGCATAGATTATGAAAAATTTCTACAAGAAAAAAGATTTGAGCAGATTTTAAATATTGGTGAAACAACACAGTATACTTTACTACTTGTGGCCCAACATTTGAAACTAGAGATGAAAAACAACTTTGGAGAACTCAAGAAATATTTCCAACAATTAGCAGAGTTCGACTGGAAAAAGGCTAGCGCTGATATAGCATACATAGACAGCACATTGAGCAAGTATAAAGATGCATCAGCTCAGTCAGCCAATAAATTGGATAGTTATATGGATCAGCTAATAAAAGCAGCATTAGCAGCAGCAATTGGGGACCAGGTAGAGGCCGCTCTAAAACTATCATTTGCTATAGCAGAATCATTTAATCCATGTAAAATAATATTTACAGGTGGAAGTGCCACTGGCATACTTGACGCAACTCAGGGAGTCTCTCAGGCCATGGCCAATGTTGCGAAGGCAGCCAAAATGAAAGATGATTTCGACGCTCTCATCAGTGAGATCAGAAAGTTCGATGACAAACTAAAAAGAAACGAAATATATTTAAACACTGTCGCCAGATTGATAAATAGTCTAAAGACTTTGTCATCATCGTCGTCATCACCGTCCTCATTAACATCAGAATTTGAAGTTCAGAAGAATACATTCCTGGATGATTACAATAATTATACTCCAGCTGTAACAAAGGATGACTTACGAGGAATAACGGTATATTGGGAGAACCTTATCGCTGAAGCATGTGACATTCTTGATGCAACCTCTGGGACAGTTTCCGGTATAACCAAAACAGTATTAGCCGCACAAAGAACCTGTCCCAATGCCAAAGTCGAGGTTCAGAAGCTGATCGCCACTTATGAAGAGATTTACGATTTCCAATTTAAACTGATGGACGCTCTTGCAGCTTGCATGAGGGCTGTCACAGCATACCAGGCGGCTAATGTTATTAATTCAGACTTCCAGGCAGCAAAACTTAAGAATGCTGACAACCCTGAAATATTCGCCGAACTGGAGATGCTATCGGCCTTTTCAATGATATGCTACAAAATATCTATGCTAACTGCCATAGACTCTTACTGCGACATATTAACATACACAGAGGGACATCGGCCACGTGAATGCATCGGCGCGGGGACATCAATAACATCTCTTTTAAGTAGAACTAAATTGACGTGCTCGACCATGTTAGAATTTCAGCGCATTCCAACAAAGCCATCAGGACCAGGAGATAAGGCTTATATCAGTCTGAAAGACCTGTATGCCGGGCAGACTGCAGCATTTAAGATTCCAGACAGCCAGTGGTTAATAGACCACAACTGGATTTCATCGTCCCAAAAAAATGACAAGATGTTTGTTCAACGATTTGAGATTTACCTTCCAGTTGTCAGCAAGAGGAAGAAACAGGTATTGTTCAGTTATAATTTTAGATCGGAAACCATTTAGAAAGTTGAATCTTTTAATAATAATAATAATAATAATAATAATAATAGGTAGTACAAATATGCTGATGTTAACATTATTAACTGCAATAGTCTTTACCACACCTAGTGTAAGGATCCAAAAACATCAACATAAAGAGTGAATAATTACACTAAGTTATCCTTTTGGTACAGAAAACTTGGTGTTTTGTATTGAGGTTACTACTTAATAGAGATAAAAGGAACAATTTGCCAAACAGCTGGAACACCTCAGTAAGAGGAAAACAGAGAGTACAATGTACATAATCAGAAAAATATGGAATATTGCAAAAAAACCTGACGTTGGCTGGCAAATACTATAATTAATGGACTCATAGCATATATCGTTAATATATAGTTTTAAAATCAAGTAAGTGGTTCATGTAAGACGTTTACTTCAGCAATTTGAACAAATAAAACACACAAGCAGCATTAAAATACATCCCATCTATACAAATTGACGACGTGGAAAAGGTCATGCACTTTTTCGACTCAAGCGACTATCAGCTATGTATGTATGTATGTATGTATATATATATATATATATATATATATATATATATATATATATATATATATATATATATATAAGACTGTAGGTTTTAAAATAAATAACAGTAGGAAGCGAAACGAACAAGTTTATTACAATCATAAAATAATTTACTTCTGAAGTTACAAAGTGAAAAAGTTAGGACACACTTACAGTTTTGTGAATTAAATCCCACGTATTCCTAAATGTCCTATGATAAGTTCAAAAGCATTGAATTTTCTTTATGAATTCCAATAGTCTTAAATGTCCTGATGCATCACAATGAAACCATCAAGAATGTCTTTGAATGCGTTCTTAATAATCCCAAAGTAGTGTTTTGTCCAGAACATCAATAAACCCTTTGTTATTCCAATGAATAATTTAAATACTTCTTCTAGAAATTATATCTGATCGCAAATGCAAACTCTGATCATTGGTTCCCTAATACTTATATGAAGCAGGAATGAATACCCGTTTACCAAGTAATTTATATAATCCCTACTTGACCTTCATTTTCATAGACAACTCAATAAACCTTTAAACTCAAATTCTGTTAAAAATCTTGTTTACCACTTATAGTCATGAGAAAGGTCAGGTATGTAGAAACTCTATCCACAATCCCTCAATGACAAAGATGACAAAAGTCACGCATACAAAAATTCAATCCACAACCCTCATTCGCAATGATGACTAAAGACAGGGACACAGTATTCACACATTCGCAACAAAATCATAACTAACCGCAACAACTGGAATGGGCATTCTGTCCAGTCCCTCTACGACTGAAGCCTTGAGAGGACGGATATAGAACGCACACATTAAAAACGATACTGAATACTACAATTTAAAACTCATGACACGTTTGACCTAACTGAAACAATCTAATGTTCCTAATGTAAGCTTAACAAAACTACTGTCATGCATCAATTATAAGACTTCACAATTTTTGAGAGATGCTTTAAGCCATTACAAAGTCAGTGACTCTTTACATTGAATTATTATTATTATTATTATTATTATTATTATTATTATTAATGTTTGCCAGTTACCTACAACTGACATTACTTAGACCATGCGAGCATAATATGTACGCATTAAACAAGGCTGCTCGACCTAATTTGACTTTTGTGGTGACGCTTCATCCAAAAATGAAATAATATTTCTTGGTGTACGGTAGCTTTTGTCATGACGTTCTCTGGGAGGATAAATTTAAGGACCTAGTAACGAAAACATTAAAGAAGGATCTTACTGTACACAAACAAAACGTGCAAGACAATAGCTCATAAACACCAATGTTAATTGTTGATATCTAAAAATGATCTCGTTTTATGCAGAAATGGTTAGGCACCAGAAATGAAGAATTTTCATACGGTTCAGTTATTATCTAAAGCGAAGCATACAATCAAGCCTAGTTGTTGTGACAACGGGTTACAGACGGTCGTTTTTAAATTCAATAAGGTGGTTCGTACGGCCTTGTTACGGTCTCTTTACAAGCAATAACTCGTTAAGCACGAGTTTGTTTCTTTTACAAGCAAATACGGGTTCCTTACTGCTTTTTATCAACCAATAACGGGTTACGAGCCTCCTTTTTATTAAGCAATGACGAGTTACCTATGACCTATTGCCCAAACACTTATGGGTTACGTACGGTTTCTTTTTTCAAAGCAATTACGGGTTACTTACGGCTTTTGTCAAACAAAAAAGGGTTACATACGGTCTTTCGTTCGTGCTATATCGGGTTACGTGCGACCTTCTTCAGAATTTTACACTGGACCTCCATATAGATAAAGTCTCGAAGAGATCATAAAATAATTGTGCATATGGGTTTACCTGAATTAACCATGAACTACTTAATTAGAGATGGTTTATTACCCGGTAAGATTTTCTTATAGTCATTTTTTAGTTGTCGTGTGTTGGTACCAGTGCTTTTCTCGGCCAACCATACTATTTTTATTTGTTCCTGCGGTGCAAGGGTACGAGTACTTAAAAATTTCACTTATAATCTAGTAATGTGAGAATAGTAAATAGAATTTGCGAATTGTGTGCTACTGCTATTGTATTTTAGCTATTTTTCATGTACAGTTGGCAATAGTAATGAGTATTTATAAGTTTAAGTTCATGTTTGTAGAGTTAACAAGAGCTGTTCCAAGAGCATTCCAGCTTCAAAGTTTGTCGATTTATCTAAGCTACAGTGAAAATTGAAAAGTTAGTTTAAACAACAGCATGTGGGAGAAACACTCTCCACTTCCACACTCCTTTCATTAAACCTCTATATTCATCAATTACTTAAAACCACCACCTGCGTTTCTCAAATCTTAGTAAAACAGTCCTTTCGGTGACAATCGCCTCATACCCGTCGGATGAAGGACGTGGACAAAACGAAGAATTCCAAATGCCTGCTACTAGTCAAAACTCAGAGATGGGGACACGTGTCTTTTGTCACCAATAGCTGAAGAGTATGCACTCTATATATATTCGCAGAAGCTGTCGAATTACCACACCATGGGGCCATATTATCTTATTTTATGCTGCGATGTTCTGAAATGAGCACAACAGCAAATACGCAGTACATGAGATCTTACGATCTTACGGGATAGTTTGAACACAAATGTATGATACAGGTGAAAGGTTGCTGTTTGCATAGCGGAACTGTTTTCTCGGTACGTAAGTTCGAATCATTAGTACGCTGGTGTGCTTAATATAAAGTGATCTCGATTATAATTTGAATCGAAATTTCAGATTAGTGGCCTTAAATAAAAGGTGTCCTTAAAAACTGTTTCACAGGCTTCCTTCGAAGTAAAAAGAAAGTATAATTAACTATATATTTACACATCAGTAGAGAATATTTTAAAATGAAGACTTTAACGAATTATGTCTTCTATGAACACAAAAGATCCATGTGGGCAAACAATAAACACAAAGAGGAAAATATAACGATGGCGACTTACATAAACTAATGCGATATCTGAGGTAAAGTGAAATACATATATGTTGTTATAGCTGTCTATAATTTAGGAGCTAAGTATGCTATTTTTATACTCAAGGTTCAAGTTAAAGTGCAATCAACTGTTGGAAACCAGCTGACACCGCCTGATGGCACGGAATATGTGATATCTCCCAGGCCCACACTGTGGTATACATACAGAGAAGGAGAAAGCGGGAGTGAGTGCCGGCAGGAGGAATTTCCCAATCCTTACAACGATAAATGCCGAGATATGCCGAAAATATGTCCAGTAACAAAAGGTATTATAAATAATTCTGTTACGTGTATACTTAGTTACGCCCTTGCTTAGGCCTCGTGTAATAAATCCACATTGATATATTTCAACCATGAAAAGAACAAACATTATGACTGTGTTCGAAATAATTTAAAGAATTTCAAATTTGTTGAAGCTTTAAAACTTTTCTGTTTCTTTTTCACAAATTACTCCACCCTCACCACCATCCCACTAGGAACAGGTGTAGAGAAAAAAGGATGGTTGAACATTAGCAGTACGATGAACATATATGCCAGGCTGCTTAAACGCTTCCCCTCATTTAAATTGAAACATGATTTATAAAGCAACACCCTACAACATCCATACACGACCAACAAACTTACCATAGGCTAGTGGATTCCGCAATATATATATATATATATATATATATATATATGTGTGTGTGTGTGTGTGTGTGTGTGTGTGTGTGTGTGTGTGTTTGAAAATAATGCTCTACTTCTAAATCCTTTGCTACTTGACCAATAATAGCATTTTCAAACTAACATCATGTCCAAAACAAAATTGTTAAAAACAGCAGGAACTTTCATCCGTCGATTTTGACATATGTTTTATATGACCAGTGAAGGCATTTTATTTATTGTTTTGGATATTATGTAGATTACAATATGCACAAAGTAAGAGACGATCTATAGGGAAATCGTTTTTATAGACACGTTCATTATTTGACAAATGTTCAATGGTGAAAAACTAAGAATTTTTACGATGTGTCAATCGGTATTATTTTGTTTCGTTGCCTGTAAAGATTTTGACATTTGTGTTGTAAATTATTTTAAATGTGTCGTCGTTGGTGATATTTATGCTTATTGTACTTTTCCATGTATTCATATACATGTATCTTTTTATTTCTTTGTCTTATCAGTATTGTAAATATTTTAATATAAGGATTACAATGCGTGTGTTTATTGAACTCAGTAACGACTATTTTGTGTGGTACAGCCTCGTACAGCGTTACCCGGGAGTGGTTTAGTTTCAACCTTGGCGATTAGAAATACTGATTCAAGTTCACTTACTGGGGGACTCAAAACGCGCAGGTAATCTGTAATACATTTTGTCTCGAGTTTTGTACTCGAGTACATATAGACGCTTTCGGTAATCTAGTTATCTCCCTCTCGTGTTAGGTATTTACTACACCCGGTAAGTAATTAAGCCGCTACACAAGAGGATAAATGCAATTATCACTAATGATACCATCTTTGCCAAGTGCGTTTTATGTAGTAATGTTAACCATGGTGCAGTGCTGAGTAAATTCTAACCCCTCTCACAGTATACAATTATTATGGGGGGATGGGGCAAATGTATAAGAACCATCACAATACATAATTTTATACAACTATTATACTTTTCACCAATTGTTTCTTTTCTGTACTTAAATAAAAAAGTATAAAAAAATATAAAAATTGAATACAAGTTAAAATATATAAAATGGCCAGTCCTAAATCCAACAATATATAACATAATTAGGACAAGACAGCATGCACATATAAAACACGTAGGACATTAGATTGATCCTTGGCCAAGGTCAGTAATTTAGGGACCATGTAATAGAAGCCAACGGCAAGACCTAGTGTTTCAGGTGGGACGTATATGTAAAAAATATACTGGGAGGGAAAACAAAGGTACCAGTTCCAGGGACCTTGTGAGTACGACAAACCGTATAACAATAAAATGCAAATAGCAAAGAGCAACCCCTGAACAAAAATTATAAATACTTTTTTCTTCCAAATTCTATTTGATTTTTACAGAAATACAAAAACCCTTATTATTTGGGATACAGAAACACATGAAAGCCTTTCCAAATTTTAGAGCGCTATAGCTCTCAATGCTCTTTGCATCGTCATAATGTCGCTGAATCTAGAGCTGTTTACGATTGCGAGGTCATCAAAATCTGAGGTTTGTGTAACCCAAATACTGCGGGAAATGGTAACGTTGGTTCGAAGGACTGTATTGGTTATCTCACTGTGAGGGTCCAATGGTTCTGGACCAACTGTTTTGCGGGACAAAGAGGTTCTCGAGGGATCCGTTTGTAGGCTGGAAGGAGCGGACCGAGCGAGGCCATTCCTTGATTATTTGGCAGAAGCTGTGGAATCGGAAATATCTCGTAATCCTCGACTGAATCCGACGAGATAAATAACTTCGTATATTCCATATTAAACAAAACATTTAATATCACTCTTTCTGTTAAAATCAAATATATATTCATCATACGTGTTGATGAACTATACGTTGTTCAAATGTGTTCATAAATTTCATATATGGGTCATACCTGGTGATCGACCAACATATATATCATATGTGTTGTTAATTGCATAAACTGAGAATAGAAGTCGAGAGATCGATACATCAATTGTGTTTGTTGATTATTCCATTTTGCGATCATATCAGTTGATAAATTCATTCCGCACAGATCCATACATCAGTCATATTTTGTTGAAAGTAAGGTTGTTTTGAACGTATTCCTATTTATTGTTGACTTTTATTAAAATTACAAGGTGTTAGATAAGTTCATTATTTGTTTGTATTATAAATAAACATCTGATTCATTGGAAGCTATCCCACCTGGTCTCTTCCGAGATAAAGTATCTTTATCACAATTTTCAAAGCGTCATACATTCTCAAATATGATATCAAGCATTATCCCATGAATTCTGCACAATAGGGAGGAAAAATTCAAAACTTATGATCGTATGCTGAAATGATTATAAAATTGTAGTTTAAAATCTGATATTTACATATTTATCGTTAAATATAAGCATCTTTTTTAAACATGTCTTGCACAGATGTACAAACAAAAATGGTAATTTATCGTTATAATGAAGAAAATTCAATGATATATAATGCATCTCTGTTATTTTAGATTAACTGGCTCTATAGTTAAGTTCTGCTTGCAAGTCTAAAAGCAATAGGTAAGAATAAATATGGGTTAAGTCGACTACAACATTTTTATCCTGAAACACATTAAGTACTGAATTACTTTATGAAGTAAATTGGAAGCTTTTATTAAGCGTGTTTTCTAGCACGTGATCCTCGTTACAAGGACACCACTGGTACGTGGCAGGATATTGTCTACAATAAGAGTTAACAGTCAAGGTATTAAATTTGAGTAAATAAGATCGTACTTGGTATTTCAATAAATTACATTGAAGCATTTTATCACTCATGTCCCTTAATATTTTTAAGGAGCGCAGTAGCATACCATTGTTTGGTCGAAAAGTTTTGTAAAAATGTTGTTGTAGTAACATGCTGTGTTGATTTCAAAAACTACTTTCAGGGTGCTTGTTTTAAAGGGTTTTTTTAGTGTAATAGTATAGGTATTATTCGTTATTGTTAGTAAAGAAAATGCTTTAAAATGTTTTGTTTGGCGCAAGTTTTTAGGATTTATTTTTTCACAGATATTTTTGAGTGTGCCATAGGATAAGGTCAGTGGCTGTGTAAAGGAAACTCATTAAAATATTATTTCTCACTGTTAAGCCCGGGGCAGCTGCCTCGGTGACTTTCTAAAGGGCTCTTAGTTTTCTTTCAGATTCATGAGATAGCCAATAATGTGTTAAAAGCGCAATAATACAGACAAAAACAAAACAACTGATGCATCATTTCTTCCAAGGTTTGTTTTTTCTTTCAAACTTAGCACTGCAAATGTATTACAGTCTGTGCTACAGTTCAATTACAGCCTGTGCTACATCGCTCAAAATTTATAACGTTGAGAGTTTGGTTGTGTGGACCACAAATCCTTTAAAACTTCTAGTTGAGGCTAGGGTGTTATCTTTTTGATAAATGTTTTCGTGCAACAGTGTAGGATGTTGTTTGGAAAAAATAAAGAGATCAATAGCATAGTGTCGTTGGCGCTGAAATTTCGTAAAAAAACGTTTCGGTGGTTTTTCACGGTGTTGTTCCAAAAATTGTTTAGACAGGTGGCGGAGGTTATTATATTACTACTGATATTACCAGGTTTTTTCCATCTTTCTACTGCAAAGGGACTTGAATCTCTGGATTGTGAATCATTGCGCGAATGACGTTTATTACCGGCCCTTCTACCAATTCCCATGGGAATCAGGCAAGGTCTTTGATAAAGAAAACCTTGACAACAGATGACACGATATTCGTATCTGTAAGAAACATAGGTTTCATGCTTAATTGAGATGCTGCTCGGATGACAGGAGTATATTTCTGAACTGCACGTTTATCTTCGTTTCTTCGGATGTTATAGTTTCCACTTAATTATCTTTTTTTTTTTCCAGAGTTAGCTAATTGTGCTAATCGAGGTAACATTTGCCCGTCTATCTATGCACAATGGGATATTAATATTTATGGTTACGAAAACGCAAATCTGGCTGTACCTTCTACAGATATACCTCTCAGAGTTGCGTTACAACTCTGTTCTCTTCGTCATTCAGAATATGCGTTGATGCAGCTGCGGGACCACAACATCGGAATGTCAAAGTATGTCATACCGATTTTCCTCAATAAACTCTGCATTTTTTCTTAGATTTGCTTAATTGTATAAACCAAACATCTTGACAAGACGCATGATCTATAAAGAAGCATCCTCTTGTAGTGATCAGTATGAATTTTTTAGTAAGGCGGCATCTGGCTGAGTCCGTTTTACATATAGAATATTAAATAAAATACATACGCAGGAAACATTTCCTTCACATAAACTGTTCCTATCATTTACAGTTCTGTTTTTCAACTGTTCCCCTTGGGCTAGTTACACTGAAAAACCTCTAAGAACTTTTGAAACCCTAATGCTTTGTCATTCACAAGGCGTTCCGTTTATTTGGATTATTGTGTCTCTTTACAGGTTACAAACATTAATAAATAGAATTCTGAACATTATTTATCACCATTCAACGAAAGATTCGATCTTGTTTCCAAAACTTCTGCATGTTAATTTATGAGACGCAGACTATTAACCGGAGAGCATCTGCCCATGTCTACAACATATTTCGTATATTTCTGACTTAATTTCTAACAACGAAATCTACCATTGGTTTATTTGTGTGCTAAACGTATATAAACATTAAAACGTTTTGTTCAGGATTCTGTCTGCTGTGGGACAACCAATGAGTTGGGAAGTTTACCATTCTGAGGCATTCAGCACTAAGGGCACATGCTGTGGATCAAACCAATATTATGATGACTCAACGTCCAAGTGTATATCGTGTCCATCAGGAAGTGTGGACAAATACAGAGGTCTTTTATGTGGTAAGCCTTTATTTTACTGTAAATTCAGACTGAATTTTATGATCTGTTTTGCTGAAGTGTAGTCTGTATGATCCACATTTTGACTGCCCACAAATTGAAAACATGTGCAATGTACAGGACCTAAGTACAAATGTATTAACGTTTAGCAAAATTTCAGCACATTGATGGCTACGTGATGCAACTTAAATGTAAATTTACTGAAAGTTTCAGGACGGTTTGCGGAAGCTGAATTATGAATACGAACCATAACGGTGACCGTTCGTTCGCTTAACGATATTGTAGATACCCAAACGGAAATGTACAGAGGTCAAATTAATGTATTTACCGAAAAGAAAATCTTACTTGTTTGCTCTATGTTTTGTTCAAATCAATCGGTATTACAATACTTCCACCAAGTGATTAGGCGAAACTTAAATATAAGCATAGACTTACTTTTAATGGTTGGGTAAACAGCACACTGAACATGTATGAAAATTTGTAAAGACGTTTTTCACTGATTGGATCATACTTTTCATTCAAACTTTGATAAAAGCTATCTTCTGCCAACATTCGGATTAATTAAGATTTTACAAAATAGAACAGTCAGCGACAATTTTTGATTTTCGTCACCCAACGTGTTTTCAAAAACATTTTCTGTCGTATTTTAGAACGTAATTTGATTTAAT
>JAECUM010063966.1:0-16709 GCA_016617855.1 Megalonaias nervosa | reverse complement strand
TATATATATATATATATATATATATATATATATGATATTTTAATAACCCAATATTAAGAGATTTTAAGTGAAAATGGTCATATATATTGGCACTAAATGAAAATATTTACTTTGCCTCATATTTCAGAGTATGTACTTATGAGATGCAATTTGTGCATGTTATGTATATTTAATCTGTACCTTTTAGTCCTTTTCTCCATGATTATAGGTTATGCATAGTTGTATTTTGGACATGACCGTGTCCAAAATCACATTCACGGTGTACATGAGTAGAAACACTTGAGTTGTTTTTATTTTCAAAATAATTAATACATAGTTAATATCTCCTAGGAGTGTCAGTTAAATATTAGGATCATTATCAATAAGGGTAAACGTATTTATTTGGATCTGGGTCTAGGCTATTGATATTCCTCATTGAATAACCTTTTGTACCTGATATTTGTCATATTCTTCATTATAATATAAGTAACATATTTTATCAGTTTACATCTTAGTATTTTCTAGATAAGAATCTTGAACCTACATCCTGGATCTTTTGGTGTCCTATTTTTTATATAATCTTGTTTACTTCAAAATTATTCATTTCTGTTTTAGCATCTTTAGCAGAATCATTCTTATTGTGGTCTTCAGTATTTGATTCAAATTATTATTCACTGGAAATACAAAGTGCTCATCAACAATTTTCTTGGACAGTAACATTAATTTTGGAGTTATATTGAATTCAGACAAGGACATCTTCGATTATATTACTTTGAAGTATCAAAAGATTGTAAGCACATCATCACACTTCGGACCACTGGTACTTTAATATATTCAAGACTGCAGGCACATCAACACCTTCAGCACTGGTTCTTATTTCCAGCACCACTCGAGTTTCATTATAGCTTTATTCTTTAGGACTGGTGATAAAACCTTTTGGGATTTAATTCGCAATATTGTAAGTTCCTTTTATAATTTCATTTTTTTTGTTCTAGGGAAATAGATTATTAATTGAATTTTATAAATGTTGTTGGCCTTCGCTCTTTTCTATTACTTAGATTAAGACCTTCGAATCGTAATATCCATCAAATGTAAGCATTACTTCAAATGTTTTCTTTTCCTGTGTGTACAAGTGTCGACGAATATTGGTGGTAAGGAATATATCTGAAAATGCATTCAGATCAAATTCGATAAGATATACAAGGAAATTAGACAATATACAATCAAAACGAATTTGTATATAAACCAAAATAGAAAAACGCATGCGAATAAGGAAAAAAAATACGATAAAGTTATTTGTATTAACATCTGTTTATTTTGTTCGAACTTTTAAAAATATATAAAATTTATAGAGACCTTTGTGCTCCAACAGCTTTTTACAGAAAAAAACGAGTATTAATTATGTCTATAAAATAAAATTATTCCAAGATTTACAGCGAGACACTGCACACTGACAACTCCCACTTCGTAGGACATATTAAGCATTGTTATTGAAGTGATCATGAAAACTAAGACAATGGTACAAAATAGGTGGAATAACAATAACACATTATTTGTCAAATAAGAAGGAAAATCCGCGAAAATAACACCATTACAGCTAAACAATTCATTTTTACAAGCACATTTAGATCTTGCACATTCTTTGTTGACGGAGTTTCAAAATGAAAAATGCTCATATAATTTAGCTACAGCATGATATTGTTTCCTAAATCATACTTACTTCTCCTTTTCTTTCATTTGTTTGAGAACGTGAGATGCATTCGCATAATGTTTCATCAGCTTCTGATTATGGACAGATTGTGTCAGGCTCTTTCGGGATGTTTCTGTGTTCTTCGCATCTTTTGTTTTAAAGTCCAGTGAGGTTTCAACATTTTGAGGATGACTCAAAACGATGTTATTGTCGCCATTATTGTTGGAATGCGAAAACTGTGTCAGCTCCTCGAGTAAGCAAGCCATATATTCAACTTCTCTGAAAGAAAACAAATGAGACAAGATTTGTTTTCTTTAACTGATAATACATTTATTTTCTACTAAGTGTTGTGCAGCCTCCCAACGTTATTTTAAGTTATTATTATATTCTTACCCAATAAAGACTACTGGCAAGTACGAAAAGCATCCTTTCACAATATATATTTCTCAGTGTTATCCCTGGATTCTATAGGAGAATGCTTGATAATAGTAGGCAGAATTAATATTTTAATACAAATAATACTATCATACAGGTTAGAGAATTTTTAATTCGTACTCTACGGAGATTCGAACCAAGGTCCACGGGTAAACGGCACCTATCACCTTGCCTGCACGCACCAGCCCATATTCCTTCCCGACTAAGCACGCATCACCAAACAATGATGGCGCTGAATCGGTGTTATATGCACTCGTGCGTAGCAGACACACTCACATTCGACCTGGTAAATAATTCTGATCTATCTACATTATCTCATACATCTCATCTATCTCATCTGTCTGCTACGCACGAGTGAATATAACACCGATTCAGCGCCATCATTTTTTTGGTGATGCACAGGCATCCTGTAGAGAAGTTTGTGGTCCATACTGTAATGAACAAGCGAAGGAGAGATGAATGAAGCTCATGGGCTTTGCCATCTACCATAACCTGATGCTAACAGATACCATTGGCCCTCACAAACCATATATAAGATGGGCTTGGTAAACAACACAACCAGATTGATTAAGTACTTCCGGTCCAGCATCAACATTGCCGGAACACTTAGCTTCCCAGGAGCTGACATAGGAAGCGATCATGACTTGCTAGTGATGGCTATAAAACTTCGTCTACAAAATATAAAGAAGTGAAAACAATTTGGGATCACTAGGCGGCAAATTTGCGCACTCACAAGTATGGTTGCTGAAGAAATAAACAAAGACTCCTTGATCAACACCTTCCACTCGGAAACCATAGGCACAGCCAGCAAGCAAACATCGTTGGGTCAAAACATACATCATCGACCTCCCTAATGTGAGGAGAACACTAAGGAGGACGCCGGGAGACCTTGAAGTAGCAGAAAAGTACAGGGATATTGACAGCAGGAAAAACCTGAACCAGAATAACAGTAAAAGAGCATACCAGTTGGTGCCAGACCTGACAACAGCGAAACACGAGAGATCTACCACGATCCAGGACAAGGCTGGCATGAGTCTTACAGAAGACCAAGAGATTCTTAACAGATGGATGGAATACTGTACTGTGCTTAACGGCTAGGATACGTCTGGAGACTAATATGTACTAAACTTCCCACTGACCAAAACAGAGGTTGGCCACCCGAAGGAGACGCTAGAATAAGGGCACTAAAGATAGGAAAATCAGCGGGGATAGATAATATACCAGCAGAACTTGTTTAAACAAGAGGAACCTCCGTGATAGATGTCCGTACAACACAGGTTGCAACAAAATCTGGCAAACAGGAGAATGGCTCACCCTATGGCCCAAGTCTCTGATCATCACTCTCCCTAAGAAAAGGAATCAGCAGCTGTGCCACAACTATCAATAAATCAGCCTCATCAGTCTTCCAAGCAAGGTTTTGCTTAAGATCATCCTCAACAGACTGAATCCCAAACAGAAGACATCATGGCTGGAGAACAGCGTGGTTTCAGAGCAGAAATCCTCTGTGAAACGTATTTGAAGGGCAAACACGACCTCTATCGTACCGTCTTTGACTTCAATAAGTCTTACGACAAGGTATTTAATGCAGACTTGTTGGCCAAGATGCAGAAATACAATAGAAATGCAAAACTAATCTGCACCATGGAAAACCTGTATGACAAGGTGACTAGCACATTTCTGGTCAATGTCAATATACGAGATTAGTTTAGAACCGCTGTCGGAGTCAGACCGGTGTGCGTCCTCTCACCCACTCTCTTAAACATCTACCTGGAAAAGATCATGTCAGATGGCTTGGAATACCATGATGGCAGTGTCAGTGCTGGAGCAGAACAATCACCAAACTGCGCTTCGTTGATGATTTCGATATGAACAAGAACTGGAAAGGTTAGTAAACCATCTCAACCAAGCATCATTAAGGTATGAGATGGCGATCAGCGCTGAAATAACAAAGACAACGACAGACAACCCGAGTGGCATCCAAACGAAAATAGGAGTGAATGGACGAAAGCTGGGCACAGGGACAATCTTCAACTATCTAGGTGTTATCGCCTCTGGTGAAGGTTCCAAACTTGAAATTTATTTCATGATTGCGCAGATAACAGCTGCACTGGCTAGGCTGTAGCTTATTTGGAAGGACAGCAGCATTACTCTTGGCTCTTGGCTCTAAATTCAAGCTTGTGCTCCCCCTCGTCATGACTATATTACTGTATGCATGTGAGACACTGAGCCTGAAAGAGGAACTAAAGAGAAGAATTTATGCCTTAGAGATGAGATATTATCGACGGATCATGAACATCGCATACATAGACCACGTTTCTAGCGAGGTGTTGCTCATTAGAATCCAAAGTGAAATTGGATCATATGAAGATATGCTCACTACTGTAACGAAACGCAAACTAAGATGGTATGGTCCCGTCTCACGCTCATCTGGCCTTTCAAAGACAATCCAACAGGGCACAGTGAGTGTTAAGAGGAAACGAGGCAGACAGAAAAAGAGATGGGAAGAGAACATCAAAGAATGGACAGGGATGGACTTCGCGTAAAGTCCCAAAGAGCAGTGGAGAACAGGGCAAAATTGAGAGATAGTTGCAAAGTCATCACTGGCGCCAGGTTACGGGAGAAATGATAATGAATGATGATGATCAAAGCAGGAAAGAATAAACAATGGTATTGAAGTTAAGATCAAGGTACGAAATGAACTTCAAGCAAACTTAAATAACGCACACAGCTCCGTTATTGTGATATAATGCTGATACTTGTCAATAATATTTTTGTCCAATTAGGACGAACAAATCATTTCTTATGCATTATTCTATAGGCACAACTGTTTTAATAGTCGAAGAAATCATTGACCAAACTGTTGAAATAACATACATTAGATAGAAACGTGCAGACGGTAGTCGTTGATCAGATATTATCTGACATCAATGGACAGTATTATAATAAGGTATTACACCTTGTTATATGGATGTTCAAAATAACAAAATACCTCTTCCGTTCAAATAGAATACGTAAAATTTCTTTGGCTTTTGTAAAGCTTCGATGCAACGAACTCTCTCGGCTGATTGACGATTCAACTTGATACAAGGTAGAAGCGGCGTCAGTTCGAGTTTCACCCTTAAACAAATCTTCAACTTCTTTATGAAGACCATCCAGTATGGACTGCAGGACCTTTTTCGTTCTACTTAAATGCTCTGTATCCCTGTAACGTAATACCAGATTTTCATATCAATCAACATGCATTTAACAGTATATCGTCGGTTCACAGCATCGATAAAACTGTAAATAAATGTACTATTTCTACTTTTGTTATTCATGTCCGTGATTGTTGTTGTTACTTTTATTATTATTAACGTTTCTATCTGTTCTTTTGTCTGGAGATATAAGTCGAATGTTTCCATATATATGTGTGCAAATCTAAGGATCCTTTAATATTGTAGAAAAAAACAACTTGAGAAAAAATAGTTGCCCTTTGATGTAGATGTAAATATGCCCGATTCCGCAGTGTTTCTGCAAGAATGTTGTCTTCTAACTTATGATGGAAGGATATGTTACTTCATCAAAAATATTAAAGGTGAACGTAGAATTATAGAACTACATATATGCGCTTGTGTGTGATAGAGATCTCACATACCAATTTAGAGTTCCTCCCATCAACTTATGAGCCTTTTTCATACGATCGCTCTCATTAGTCACTTTTTTGTCATTTTCAAAAGGAAACAGTTTTCGAGAACAAATTGTGTATCGTTGATAGGAACGTAACCATTCAGATACTGTACACGTTGAAAGAGTGCTGACGTTATGAGAGAAAGGGAGAGCATATAATTTCAGTTTACAGCAATGTTATAAACGTAAGTATTTTTATTTGTTCTGTTTATCGCTTTTTTGCAGAAATGACTATTTAACAATGGATGCCGCAAGTATCTGCATTACTTCTAGACTCTTCTTTTCAAGCAAGCAAAACGAATTTATGACCACATTAAAAAGGATTACCTTTAAGATATTTCTTCAAGGACTATGTTGTGGGGTATGCGTTTTGTGTTGATGATATTTTTACTCGGCGAAAAGATATATTGCTATGAAAGCTGCTTAATGTATTTGCTTTAATAGAATGAAAGAATAACTGATGTCATAATGAAGATAAATTTTAGAAATTTATTCGAGTACATTGGAGTGGGATAAACCTTTATCGTATTTCATTTTGTCTGGCCTTCTTTTATAACGTGTAGCACTCATAAGGAACTTCTGTACCACACTTCTCTTGACTATTATCTTACCACAAATGACATGAAGCAACGATTTATTTTCATCCGCCTTTCTCTGAATTGATTGTTTGCTACATTTATATCGGTTTCATTGCGCATTCATTAAAACGAATTATAATTTTATTTAAGCCATTAAAGTGTTTATTACTGATAAAATATTTTCACATTTTATTTTAGAATATTCCATCACTCGAAACAAACGCCATGATCAGTCTAAGCGACGTTTATGAGTAGGGTATCAAATATTCGAACATTTGAGAAATGTACATAGAAAAAGGATACATTTTATACAGAGAGGGTTTGTATCCCGATATAATTTTTTTCTTTTCATTTGCACAAATTTAAATATTTCTACTGTCCATTCATTCATTCATAAATGTTCTATTCGATAGACAGTATGGATATCTCTTCTCTTATAACTAATACTATCAATGATAATTATTTATAAGAATATGTCCGTTCATCATTCGTTTACCGATTTGCATATCATTATTATAACGTGAAGGGAGAGACTGAATAAGTAGGTTACAGAATAAAGTAGCATACATTTCCAGCATATTGATCGTTGACACTAAATTCTGATTAATCACGCGTAAGTTTCAATTTATATTTAACCAACCAAGTTCTGTGGGAGCAAGAAATATCACAACTTCCTTAAATAACATCAAAACTAGTGAAAATAACACTTAGAGCAAGTTCATATCCAATATTTTCTGGGGAATGGCATATTTTCCAATACTTCATAACTAACATCTTAGCATCAATAGTCTAGTTGTTTGCATCTCTAATATCAAATCTAAATATATCAATCATTTGTGATCCATCCACACCTACTGTTCATTGCATGATCATGAAAGGAAGGTATTATACCCAATCCTCTCTATTTGATAGAAAACATTCCAATGTGAAACGTGAATAGCAATGCAAAAACAAAAATAGTGTCAGTCGATGCTCTACAATGATATAAAAAAAATCATTTCTCTGATGAGGTATATATGCATGAATACAGTGTTCCACTTACATCTGTTTCTTCAACACATTGGATGCATTTGCTAAGTTTCTCTGCAACCGTTCAACATGTCTCGACCTTGGCGGATGATCAGTTTGTTTTTTATTATCTTTTTTCCCGTCTTTGCTACTGTCACGCACCATTTGTATTGGTGGTTCTTTCAGACTGACCTGAGTATCCTGCTTACCATCGTAAGTTGAAAGTTTATTCAGCTCCTCTAGAAGATGAGATGCGTACTCTGCTTCCCTGTAAATATATGTTGTAGTAATATGTATATTTTAACCCACGGTCACATAGGTCTTTTGGTCATCGTCATTGTCGTGGATGTTTCGTTGTTGGTGTTGTTGTGATTGTATATTTGATCAAGGGTTGTAAAAAGTAAGCAGATCACATCTGCTCCAATTGGACTTGAACCTACGAACACGGGTTTCAAAGCTGATGTATCGCCCAATTTTCTAATACTCTATACGATCGGTGGTTGCACATAACGGGACGAAATTTATTTATAGTTTACTTGCCTGCATGTCTTGTATAGTCTATATATTTCATAATACTTTCTCCACGTTCACTGTATGTATAAATGCGCTGAATGATATTTGTCCTGCGAGAAGATTTATTAACAAGATATTTGTTTGTATTTAGATGGATTGAGGTCATTAAAATTAGGTACATAAGATTCCTGACAGTCTCTAGTTGTTTTCACATCGAAGACAAAAAAAGTAAACATTATCAATAATCACGTGACAAAACATTTTTTTACATGAATGAGTATCTAGATATTATCAACGTTAATATCAGGCATTGTTAAACCGTTTTATAGCATCGTAATTCACAGTCAACAGCATGGGAAAAATTACATTTTTAAATGTTTATTTATGTCAGTGTTTGTTAAATACACATTCACAGCTGGGTTCGACATAGTGAAACAAAGTGTTAAAATGCTCAAATAATCACCTATAATCCGTGCCAAAGGTAACCATATTTACAACGTCTTTGAGAAATATTAACGAGGGTTTCACGAAATGCAATCTTCTCTATGAAGTTTCTCCAATGTATATAATGAAAATAAAGTTAGATACAAAACTGAAAACCACAAGCTTTGATTCTTAACGCAAAAATAGTGAAAATATTTACACAGACGAGCATATGCAAGTATTGATGTATGCATATGCATTTGGTTTACCGAATTGTCAGTACAACCCTAACTAAGTAGAGCCGATTAAAGTACGATTCCCAAAAGAGAAGTAAACAATTGCGAAACTTTTAGTCAGATTAACCCTTGTTTGCATAAGTAAATACGCATTATTCACTAAAGAAGAGCAAAATTTTATAACGTTTGTAAAAGTATAAGGTTAAACTTGTAAACGCATTCAGGAAGATAAACTTTTCCAAACAAAGAAAATATTTTCTCTTAAAAACCATCCGTTCTCTCCGTTTGAATATTTGCTGTTTTTCAATCTGTTTTATTAAGTATGGTATTAATATTTTTTATATTTTGTCTACCATTTTATATAAACCAATATCATATTCATTCTTTCCATGCATTTAAAATTTGCAAATGATATGCGGTCATTTTCGAGATGTCTCTGCACCAATGATGTGCTATTGTATTAATACAACCTACGGTTTTGAACCCAAAAATGTCAACAAAATACCTAGCCATATTTCGAAATATGCCTTTCAAACTCTGAGGTCGTACTTCAAAGAGATTACTGTGCAACTCATGTTTCTGTTCATGAAGTTTGACATCTAGGGAAGAGTTTCACTATCAAGCAATTATGACAGAAACTGTGAATTTAACATAACTTTCACACAAAAGAAAGCTTTGTAATAAACTCGTTTCGGGTATATTAAAGTTCATAGTTGTCTTGTCATTTACTAATATTTTTCACTCAGTTCAAGTGCTATTTCATTGTTTGATAGACAGCCAAAATAAAAAGAAACTTTCCAGTCAGCTTAATCAATAAGCTGACGAACAAAAACATTGTTATTAGTTGCTGGGGTCACGCAATCTACAAAAATTCGTTAGATTTTAAAACATGTCAAATATAATGTCAAAACTCTAGATTTAGTCACTACTTGAGAGTATCTCTCTCCAGTACACTCTTCAGATCCTATTACTTGAACAACTAAGACGGCTAAATCCTACAGTTCTGGTATTGAAAACTCAAGAAAAGAAATTAAATGTTAGAATTAAATGTACAAATGTTGTATTTTCTGCTCATTTAGGAAGCAGAATGATTTAAGAAGCTAAAACTCTTATGTATACATGCTTTAAGACTCTGATAATTACCCATGTACACATTTATGTAGTAGAACTATTCAAATATTTATTTCCACGAACATTTAATGCAAACAGAGACGAAACCTGAGAAAAGTAAAATGCATAGTGTTATGAATATCTATATTTTTGTCACTCCTGGTAGATGATTTTATCTAATTTGTATAATTCTTGTTCATGTCTGTAATTTGTATAGAATAGTTTGTGGTTTAAATTGTGCATGTAATTTGACTGTGTTAAGAACGCAAATTGTGTAGGATATATATATATATATATATATATATATATATATATATATATATATATATATATATACGTACCCGTTGACAATTAGTAATAATAAGACTTAAAATGGCGCCTGGGGTGTACTTTCGCCGTGACAGATGGGATATAGAAGTTTTGAGAATAATTCTGTGGTTTTCCATTGCTTTGGCAAGGTCACGTGAAAATGCTTAGTTCATCCAAAATCAATATTGTATGATGTCACGTTGAGTCTATTGGGAAGTACAGTCTCAATATACGGTGTATGTCAGGAGAAAATTAAGTATTTAATTTGATTCCGATTTCTGGAGTCATTCACACTTTTGTATTCACGATGTACATCTGTAGACGTGTTTTGTGTTGTACTTAAATATTTTTCGAGAGAAACAAACATATGTTTGGGCTGTTTAGTGCTAATAGAAAGTTTCCATTATTTGGACAGTAATATTATTCTAGAACTGTTGCAAATTATTCGAAAGAATTATGGGCAACGACATGTTGGCGACGTCACGGTTCTTGGAGGATCAGTACATTTTCGGCATTGAAAATTATAAGGAACTTTTCATTCGTTTAGGACTTTTATAGACCTATATAAGAACTAATTTGGATTCACTTCATTTTACTGTAAGTGCCTCTCACATTTGTTCATTTATCACTTTAATAATTAAATTGTTTATTAAGTTTTAAATACTCACAGAAAAGGCAAAGGAAATGCATAGTTATGCAACGATATTTACTCAGAACCCTACACTATAACTAGCGGTCTACACATAATGAATCTTACATGCCATTTTGACAAATCCCCGCATAAATTGCAAGAAAGAAATTTTTTTAGCTGGATTAAAAGGGTTTTAAGTACGGTCAAGCACATGTTGTTTAATAATTGACTGCATAATTCCTTCAAGCAAACAAACTATAAAACCTTAAACAAAACTTTAAGGATAGTTTTTTCTCACAAATTGTAAACTATATATGTAAAATGTAAATAAACAATATTCAATAAGATTAGCCGCAAGCTACATAAACTGAACGTCAAACGTATAATTCCTTTCTAAAAGCTATGAAAAAAATCATCGATCACAAAATCCTCTACTAATGTCTAGAATGAATAAATCTCAAACACAAACTTTAATTACCAACTTTTTCCTATAAATAGCAAAACAAAACGGAGTTAAATTGAGTTTTTAAAAAATCAAATTTAAGTGCACAGTTCCTTGCCACGAGGCATAATTCGTTCCTTCCAGCCATAAATATAACATTAAGCACAAAGTTTAACTCAAAATTTATTCAAGTGGTTTGTAGTAAAACAAAGGGCGGGGGCAATCCGAAAAGTAGGAATATTAGTATTTACTAAGGTCATAGCGTATTCTTTAACACATAGAGCTAAAAGTCTAATTCACGTCCATTACATTTGTATGATAAGCTCCACATTTCGTACAGAAACATTGTTCGAATTATCATTACGATATATGAAATTAACAGTACTTAACTACAGATAAAAACAATCGAAGAGAAACTGCATCAAGAACATACAGAGATAGATAGATAGATAGATAGATAGATAGATAGATAGATAGATAGATAGATAGATACAAGAAAGCAGCAACACGAAGCGACGAAGAAAAAGCTGAATAGATTATACTATTGAAGTACATGTCCTATATATTTTTACGAACATTTTAGCATCTATAGTCTAGTTGTAAGCATCTCTTAATTTAAATCTGAAAACAGGAGCAATTGCGTTCGAGCCACGAAATGAATATTTAAATTTATCTTGAGGTCACAAAAGCAGGCCAGCAAAAGAATAAATTATTACGTCAACATGCATCTTGGCGTAGTTCTCATAACCCATGAAAGTACATAATGATGTGTTAAATTTCTTTTCTTGTCACTGAAATAAAGTAGCTTTCAAAATTGTAATAACTGTTTTAAACAGTCTAGCAATTGTAATTGGAAAGTCCGTTCATTCTTAATAATTGTTCCTTTTGTTTCTGAAATAACATCTACCTTTCTGAATTATACTTGTGTTCATTTGTAATGAGTTACTCTATCTGCACGAAATTACTAGAACACATATATGACTTGTATGCTTAGGACAAATCTTCATCAAATAGTAGCCTCTAAATAATAGTAAGACAGGTATGAACTGAGCAAAAAAAAATATACACGGATTTAAGAATAATACATGCCATCAATTCATACATTTAGATAATAAAAAGTATGTAGTGTATACATTGTTCAGGCAAAAACTGAAGATGACATAGAGGGGCAGTCTTAATCCTTCCATTGAAATGTTGTAGTCCTTAGATCAAAATTTTAATTTTTACAGTTTTTTTAATATTTTGGAACATTTATTAAGTAGTATTATGCTGGCGCAGGATTCCTGAAAAAAAAGGATTTATTTAGGTTATCCAGGGATATTTTTAAAACATTTGCCGGAGGTGGACCAGGCATTTTAAATGTTTAAAAAATCGGTACGCTACCTTCGATATTTTTTTATTGTTATTTTTTTTTTTTTTTTTTTTTTTTATCTAAATAAATTCTATTCAGCTGGTGGTATGGCTTTTCAGAAAAGCGAAAAATAGTTTACTTTTCGTGTCTGTCATTTGGAATTTTTACTTCATTTTCAAAAAGCCTTCCTATTGAATAATTTAAGATACAACATTGCTTTATCTAATAGCATAATTATCTACCACTTGCATCAAAAATTCTTCTTTTTTTTTCTTCTTCTTATTATTATCATTATTATTATTATTATTATTATTATTATTATTATTATTATGTTTCCTCAGTATAGTGTCATTAATATTGGTTCGGTTCTAAAACTACATTCAACGTTTCCAATAATGGCCAAAAGTGACAACTTGATAGGAAGCACTTAGTAGATTCATTTGGAAAAAATGATATAAAAGTCTCTAAAGAGAAATTTCAGTTAATGAATGCTTTTGAAATGTAACTTTAGATCTTTGTGGGGAAAACGTCCATACAGCTTCATCAGATACCATTCATCTTCGTAACTTTCGTGTAATTAGATGAGATGGTTTGCAATTAGAACTCGGATTGGTAAAGCTTATCATTATGCTTTACTTTATAATAGCATCATCAATTAAAAATAACATCATACAAACCACTCATCAACAAGATATAAGCTTTGTTTCAAATGTACACGTATCATTATTTGTCAGCACCCTTATCTTTTTATTAGATGATAGAGACGATGATAATAATTATGAAATTGAACTCGTTGAAAATGTGAAAAAATATTATATAAATAATATTAGTTACAAACTATAAAATAGTTATTGTTTACAAGGAACATAACAGTCATAAGAATGTAATTATCTACATATTTACTTTTGTTTGCATTACTCATTGTACGTATACATTGTGTAAGCAAATGCTGAGCCGACAGAAGCTAAATTTGAATATTAGAGCATTCAAACAAATGGAATATGATTATTCAAATGCAAGTTTTAAGAAGATATAAAACATTAGAAAATACGAGAAACCCACAAAGACCAAGAGCCGGACTGTACATGCCACAATAGGAATTTTCCTTTCAATGTTCTTTTTCATACTTTTTCCCCTCGCAAATATTTGAATGTTTTCATTCTCTGGTTTTAAACGTGTGAAGTCCTGTCCACCAATAAAGCTATCTCTAGCACATTTTGTTCTCTTGACTTTAGAAATGTACACATTATTAATCAATCTAATCGATGTCCATATTTCAAGATGTTTGTTGCAAATCTCACGTCTTCCTTGATTCCACCTGCCAGGACAAATTAAACTTATCAGATAGCATAAATCCCACACCATCTATTTCCAACCTACGTCTAACAAGATGAAAAAGCAGAATGCAAAAGAGGACGCGTACTTGTTAACATCTGTTATACCCGTCGTTGTATCAAAAAAAAAAAAAACACAGAAAGATAAACACAATAAAAATATACCAAACTTATATATATATATATATGGCATATTTATATTATATAATTAATTTCGTCCATGTTTGAGAGTTGTGGCTACATGATACTTGTTATTAAGAAAGTCAACAAGAATTGTATTTGAGTTCAACTCATGACCTTATTTTTGTGTTAGTTGGATTTAGTGGGTAGAGAATATTATTGCGTTGCAGTGGGAGAGAGAGAGAGAGAGAGAGAGAGAGAGAGAGAGAGAGAGAGAGAGAGAGAGAGAGAGAGAGATTGAGGTTGTAAACACGTATTCATTCCTGTATCTTAACAATCCTTACGAAGTTGAAAGTTCATTAAACTCCTCTAGAAGATGAGATGCTTACTTTGCCTCCCTGTAAATATATGTTTAGTAATATGAATATTTTACCCCACGGTCACATGGTTCCTTTGGTCATCGTCATTGTCGTCTATGTTTCATTGCTGGTGTTGTTGTGGTTATTTATATTATAAGCTGACCACATCTACGTCGTTTAGACCTGAGCCTACGAACACGGGTTTCAAAGCTGATGTATCGCCCAATTTTCTAATGCTCTTGGCTATCGTTGATTGCTCCCAACGGGTCAAAATATGTATTTAGTTTACTTACTCGCTTGTTCTGTATAGTGTATATAATTTATACTACTTCCTCCGCGTTAACTGTATGATCGTATCCATCCAAGTGTACTCTATGAGCAGGTTCCTCCACGTTTACCGAAGCACATATTCCTCCTCAGTTTATAAAATTGGAACTTATTAATTTTATTGCCGTTTTAATAATGCATAACTGAATGGAACGAAATTTTTCCTACGATAAGCTTTATAAACAAACTACCTATAAATTAATATATGAATGTCATTAAAATTAGGTAAGATTCCTTACAGTCTCCAATTATTTGCACATTTAGGATAGAAACTTAGACATTATCATTCATCTCGTGACAAAACGTTTTTCACAATAATGAGCGTCTTGGTATTCTAAATATCTGGAATAATTCAACCATTTAATTGCATCGCACTTTCAAACTATCACATGATAAAATACATTTTAATGTGTGTTTCTCTCTGTGTTTGTTAAACACATACTGAGAGTTTTTTAGTCATAGAAAACATTTTAAACTGCTCTATTCCACACATGTGTAAATGATCACCTCTTATTCTAATCCAAAGGTTGCCCTGTATATAATGTCTTTAAAAACTATGAATGAGTGTTCTACAGATGTGATCTTCAATTTTTACCACCGCCTGAATGGTGGAATTATTTACACAGGCAAGCATGTGTATTTTTGTATACATGCTTTGGATTTAAGGGAAGGACAGTATAACCCTGACTATGTACAGCCGATTAAAGTACCATTCTCAAAAGCAAAGAAAAAAATTGGGAAAACGTTGAATGAGATATACCCGTCTTTATATAAGCAAATATGCGTTAGTCACTATAGAAAAGAAAACTATTATCAAGGTTGTAGGTTAAAAATTTATAAAATAGCCAGGAAAATAAACTCTTCCAAACAAAGAAAATATTTTCTCTAAAAACATCATTTCTCTGCGTTGAATATTTCTTGCATTTCTACATCACAAGTTTATTAGTATCATTCCTTGGCATGGCTTTTAACCTACGCCTAAATTTAAATCCATTCAGATATTCCCTGACATTGACATTTTATCATTCTCAGTTTATTCACTAATTTTCGGGTACCTGTTGCGATAATTTTTGAAGTCATATTTGTTAGAACAATCGTAAAA
The DNA here is from genome assembly GCA_016617855.1 of Megalonaias nervosa. Taxonomy (NCBI): domain Eukaryota; kingdom Metazoa; phylum Mollusca; class Bivalvia; order Unionida; family Unionidae; genus Megalonaias; species Megalonaias nervosa. The sequence continues at coordinate 1,096 of JAECUM010063966.1, read as the reverse complement.
ACTAAATCCTACAATTCTGGTGCTAAATCATCACCAAAAGAAATGGAAGAAAGGAATAGAAAATAACACGTTTGTTGATACTGCTCATTTAGGACGTATCTTGATATAAGAAGATTGAAATCGTATGATTACACGCATTAAATTCTTATGACTGCACAGGCATGTAATTGTGTATGTCGTAAAAATATTAAAATATAGGTTTCCACTAACATTTTAAAGCAATCATGCAATAACGGTAAACAAACAAGAAACTCAAAACTTCCTAATAAATCAGATTGATCCAAATTTTACTATCTATGAAATATTGGATACCTTTTCAAAAACAGTACGGATGCATGGAATAAACAATTACTTATAGCATAAATAACGTTGTTAGTTTTTTTAACTGTTGATATTTCGAGCAAGTAGATTGTTGTTTTGAGGGGAAGTGGTTGCACAAACTAGAAAGGCGCATGTGACCCAATTTGAAAACTCTCCAAGACCTCGCGTAATTTGGTCAATATTCAAATCTGCTTTTCATTTATGTTTTATATTACTTAACGAAGTTAATATAAAAGTGTTAAAGCACCTTTTCCATTCTGCTTGAATATTTGATATTTCTTTTGCGTGTGTTAGGGCTTGATTCGCTGAGCTCTCTTTCTTAATAGATGACCGGATTTCTTCCAAAGCAGTCGACATGTCACCTTCTGTCTTGCCTTCAGACAGATCTCGTACATGGTTGAAAAGACACTCCAATGTTGACAACAGACATTCTCCTTCTGTTATAGCATTTGCCGCATCCCTAAAATAAGAAAATAGTCGTATGAGTCAATATCTTTGCATGAAATGAACTTCGTCAGTGCAGTGTACACATGACTAATTCCTCATATATTTCGGCCTTTTTATGAATGCTTTTTAGTTTGCTTTTTATGGATTATGTCCTAACAAGTATTCAGTTTGTTCGATGCAGCATCTCAGTCTGTCTAGGAGTTTCATTTCGGGGAAAGAGGCTGCAAATAATTTACTTGTTTACTTTCCTTGTTTTGTTTGAGATTATATATCCACGAATGAATGCTTCTTGTCTATATATTCCTGTTGGATGGGAATCTTGCATATA
>JAECUM010063965.1:0-10800 GCA_016617855.1 Megalonaias nervosa | reverse complement strand
ATATATATATATATATATATATATATATATATATATATAATTGCTAACAGATGTACATACCTGATATCAAGCTGTTGATTTCCGACTACTTCTGTGGCATCGTTTCTAAACGGAGGTATAATACAACCTTATCTAATATCAAATTTGTAACTGGATGTTACTATTATACCATGTCAATCTTGCTATAATGGACACCAGCAGTAATAAAGTTTATATTTACTCTGGGGGAATATCTGAAGAACTATTTCAGGGTCTACTGTTTTCATTTCTACTCACACGTGATTGCCATTATTATCTTTACAGTCATTTCATGAAAAGGAAACATACATTTTTCCCGTGGGAAGGAAATGATTGTATTTTCCGTTGCGTCATCATTACAGATTTACAATTTCATGCTGATTGCCGTCTCTTTAAGCAACAATACAGAGCAGGCGCTTCTATTGTTCTACATCCTGTAAGTCAGCGTTACGAGATACTCTTGATGGGTAAAATAACGATACTGCATATCAGAGATGTGTGCAATTTGAAATGAGTAGTGCAATGAGTTAATATGGAGCAAATGGACTTCATGCAAGAATATATTTAGTAAATTTTATGTCTGATCAGAGTTCAGGAAATAAAATACGATATTCTAGCCTTTGATTAGGAAGACTAAGTTTAGGTTTTGGGCTGACATATTTATATAGCTTAGATCCTATATATTTTAGAATATCCTCTTTTCTAGAGAATCACCGGTTTTCATAGCTGGCAAACTTATCTTTGACATGCTGCTATTATTGATTTTCATATAATAACACTAATTATCCTTTCGATGAAAGATCAACCCAAAGCACCGTGACACAATTCATGAGAGTTACTGTCTAATAAAATAAACTGACCAACATAGAATATATATAATATGGAAATTCAAAACATATCCTGGAAAGGTAAAGTGGATCAAGGTCATTTGAAATTAAAGACAATCAAATGTGCAGGTCGGGAACATCGTATCCCCGTAAGGCGAGCAATCTCTTTACATGCACGTTCGCCGCCGCCGTGAGACTGGCAATCTCCTGCGGTATAACTCCTACTCACTTTCAGTTAAAGCTTCGGGATCTCAGGTCAGTGACGTATTGTATAACAGAAGCTCATATAAGCTTTTGCCGAGATATTCCAGATTATATACATAATAGAAATAAATGCAGTTGCTTAAAAGACAATAAATACAGTCATAACGTGCGGAGTACAGTGTGTAATTATTTCTCAATCATGTTCTCTTGGAGCGATGACTTTTATTTCAAGTCTTGATTACAGTATCAACGGTTATTAGTAGTAATGGTAGAAGCAGTAGCACGGACACTTGTGTAAATAGCCGTAAGATGTAGCAGTAGTTGTGATGTAAGAGGAATAAAAAAGAAGAAATGGGAGAAAGGCCATGGAGACTGAGATGGTGAAGCTTTACAGGCTTGGATGATGAAAGCAGTAATATCAGCTAGATAGAAGAAGAACAGGAATGACTGCCTTTTTTTTGGTGCTGCTGTATTAACTCATTATTATGAGGATGCTATTACTACTGATGATAATGATGACTATGATATGTGATTGTAATTGTTACTAGAGTTAAATCAGCAACAAGGATGACTAACCAGAAGACGACAAAGAGGATGACGTTGATGACCATGACGATAGCGTCGAAAATTATGATGATGAAGGCGATGATCACAAAGATGATGATCACGAAGAGGAAGATGATGATAGGGAAGGGTTAAAGTATACAATGTGGGTAGAAGCATCAATGAAGAGATGAGATAGATGAAATGAATTGAAAGAAAGTTATGGAAAGTTGTAAGGAAGTCCGACAGAATCAAAAGAAAGCAAATTATTATCTAGACTATTATTTTTATTCTGAAAAGAAATACAAAATGGTACCAAATTTTGAATTGGGCAGACGTTGGCATGAATATAACTTCAGATGGAATGGTTGCAGCTGTTTCTGATTTAGGCGTCTCAGGAACAAGGTTTTAAAATATAAAGGGATCAATCTAGAGAAATTGACTTTGATAGCTTGGGTACATAACAGACACAAGGAAACGAAGAATGTGATAAGCAAGAAAATAAACAACCCAGAGATTCAAAGATATCGAAGAGTTAAAAGAGAGTCTTCATTTAGGAGTTAAGAAAACGGAAAATAGAGAGAATCCTTGGCGAAGACTCAACGATACAATAAATCTATAATTGTTACAACAAAGGATATTAATTGATCAAAACAGGGTTACGTTTTGGCTGTATAAATTTCTCTTATTTATATGTACAAAGTGTTAACTATATTTAGGTTATTTTGTGGGCTTGACCATTCTCGGTGATTGGGGGTAGAGTATATATAGCCTACCTGACTTTATCATTGTTTTAAAAGTTGTTTACTGATATTTAAGTTCAAGGTCTAGCCTTCTAACGTTATGGAAGTGAACTTTTGACCTACATCCTGGTTATTAGTTATTTATATAAGGCTGAGGTAAACAAAATATTCCATTCCGATCTTAAAATCAGTCTGTAAAATCAATTTCAGTGGTGTTTAGATAATTTGTGCAGATTCATTTATTTAAAATATTCATTGGAATTACAAAGTGTTCATTGGCATTTTGGACAAAACTACTACTTGGGATTATTACGAACTCACTTAGAGACATTATGATACGTCAAGGCTATTGGTACATCAGCCTATTCAAGGCTATTTGTACATCATATCATTCAAGAGTTTTGGAATTCATTAGGAATATTCTCTACATTTGGACTCTTGATAGAACATTTAGGATTATTGGAGATTTAATTCACCATGCATAAAGTTCTCTGAAAGTTTTACTTAGTAACTTAGAGAACTAAATAATTTTTTAATTTTACCAAATGTGTTGGTTACGCTTCTTTCTGATGCTTAATTTAAGACCATAGAGTAGTAACAAAATTATTTAGGTATAACGATCACATGATAAAGAAATCATATTAGCAATCCAGTTGGCAACAATATGGCAAAATATCGATTTGACTGAAGAGAACATTTTTCGGTGTTAGTTGTAACAATATTGCAAATCCTACATATTTTATTATATCAACAATAATAATGAATCAATGACTGTTTAATTTCTGATTGTTTTGACGACCTTGAAGTGTTCGTGAACAAAGAGATGAAACGATGGTAAATAACGACTAAGAGATAATACTGATAACGAGTACGTGGATCATAACTGTAAAGTTGCTGTCACTCCGAGTAATAATTACACAACGTAAACAACCAACGTCACCGCTGAATTGTTAGGATTCATTACCCAGATATTTATACAGGCATGATCTGGATCTGATTCAGTTTGTGGGTTTTCGAACCAAAAATCATATACCTCTTCCTCGTTTAGATCAATAAAAAAATAATGACTCAAAAGAGATTATCAGTGCTTTCCTAAGTCTCCCCTTCCTAGAAATGTTTTGCATGCTGACCGCATAATTAAACTTTACTCAATCTAAACTTGACTTACAATTATGTTGAAAGTAAAAGTTGTCATTGACAATGACAATATACAATATAAAAGATGAATAAGAATAATAACACATGTTTGAACTGTAAATAAGAGACTGACATTACTGACTTTTATGGTACTTGTGGGTTTTGAAAATACTGTTTGATGGAGTACACAACAATTGGATAGAACAAATTAACTACTTTAAAAGTTGGAGATGGTACATAAAGAAGACTCAGATTAATACTGTCAGAAGTACATGAAATATATAAACCATACCGAAGAACATTTAAGGATCATTAAGGATTATTAAAACGAAAAGATGAGAATTTCATAGGCAGTGAAAGAGAATAAAACGTCAGGTGCAACGTTCAAAATATTCGGCATTCGAACAATTAACTTTTGCTGTAGATGGTTGAATATGACAGTGTTAGTGATGATGATTTAGTTGCAGATCACATTATTCCGTTTGTTTCATTTCTCTTACCAGATCCAGCGCAGCAGAAAGATGCATTACGCATAAATGAAAACAAGTCAAAATATGATAGGATACCATCGGAAAGAGATACAATGACACAGGAAAATAGTCGAAGATTTTGACACTGCAATGATTAAACTATTGAATATAGTTTGAAGAACATGTCTTAGTCTGTTGGATCTCTTGTTCTCATTCCCAGAAAGAATTAACAACGGATTAAACATAAAATCCAGGAAAAATTGTACATTAGTAGAGAATGTGTACATTCTTAAAACTAGATGATATCTTCTTTCTGCTGGACAAACAATTGAAAAACATGCATCAACATTTCAGCAGATCATGAATTATTTATTGAGTTACCTCTAGCCTATTCGTAAAATGTCAGTAATGATAATTTGATATGTGCATCCAAACAAATCTAATGCTATGAATCATGACCCTTTTCTGCAACAATAGGAAAAGATTCCATCTTGTTTTTTTAACATGATTTCCATTTCTTCTTTGATGCTTTACCATAATAAATAATTTGATTTTTTTAAAGGCTCGAACGGCTAAACACTAAAATATTGTAGATTTTATTGTACGGCTGTGAAACATTTGCCAATTTGACCCAATAATTACATTTAACTTGATACCTAAATATAAATTAAAAATAAGAGTCGCTTCACGTCATGATTGTATCCTTATACTAACTTTTATATTTAGCTGATTTTGCATTTATAAAGATTAGATGGGTTTTCCTGGGATTCTTGGATCATTTATTAGCAACGGTTTGTAAGTTAAATTTAACCATTTATCTTTTAGTAGATTCTATCAGCTCTTTTGTTATGTTCCTAATTATCTTGGTAAAGATATTATTATTTTCATCTTCAGTGAAACCTAATTATCTTTCGAGTTGTCTTTATCCATTTAAATAGAGCGAACAAGAATAAAAGGATAGTGGGGACGATTAGTTCGGAAATTTGAAAGTACTATAAATGATTATGCTTATATTATACAAGATGAAGCACTGATGCAAGTTGTTAAATATATACATATGTTGAACTGGGTACTTGAAAATTCCGATATCGACAACATTAATGGACAATACAAAGAATTTGTTTAAAATGCTACAACATAGATCTTACACACTAGCAAATATTTGATTCTCTTTTAATACGTGATGCAACAAACACTGTATTATCATGGAGTTGTGGAGAATAAACACAAATACCCAATAAATATTTAACCAAAATAGAAATGAACCGCCTAACTCTACAGCTAAGAAATATTATGGAAGTAGCTCGAGGTGTAGAAACCGCCCATGCAAACCTGCCTTTAGATTCCACTGTTATACGAAGACGACCAACAGAAGTCCTGAGGAAATTCAGATGCAAACAATAGATACAAATGAGTTATTTGATTAACAAGAGAAGATGAAACTATAATAGATAATTACCACGAAAGAATCTAAAGCGGAAATTTTCCACCGGCAGTTCAATATATTTCAGGCTTCAAAATTAGACTAGTCTACATTATTGTTGGTGACTCTATTATACCATACAAGCAAAAAGAGAATTTAATAGTTGTGTAAATGATTTATCGGCCGTTGAATCAAAAATATAATCAAGGAAATCAGACTTTGAACGATTTGATAAACAGGTAAACGACATAAAGAAAGATACCAGCAAAGAAACAGATGCACCCAAAAATTGAACGATCAGCTGGAAAGTGTTGAAACTAAAGGAGCACAAGAAATTGGACATTCAACGGAGTTTAACACAAACTTTTAGAAAAAGAGGGTTACCATATGGTGAAAGGTTATACATAATGTAGAAAGTATTGCAAAAATTACTGGTATTATCACAGCATTAATTCCTGAGAATATTAATAAAAATATTTCTAGGTATTTTTTTTTTCTAGCTATGAAAACATACAGTACTGGTTATTTGTTGCGTGGTGTCATTGGCAGTGCAAAACGCCTGTTACATTGTACATTCGGACAAGTCATGGCGTTCTGTTTATTCAGAATTAGGTGGTTCGTTGTTTGCATTTTTGGTCAATGGTGTAATACAACATTTTAAAGGTGAGAATATGAATAACCTGTTTCATAAAGTAAATACGAATGATGCCTGTCACCACTAACACCAATATAAATATTTGCTTGTTTTATTTTCACGATCTGCGTCTTATAAATCACGTACATCTGAGATTATAATAGTGTGATAATTGTTGTACTTCTCTACATAGTTTTACCCACGTTCTCTTCTTCTATTGCGTTGTCTATTTTGAAGAATTGTTACAGACTGACTATCATTTACTGGAATCATATTTGTAACGATTTATAACTGTGTTCAACCGTAATATTAACTATCAGATGGCGTTTACAAAACGTTGTTGTACACAATACTGTTGCTCGTTTTCATTTTTTTAATGCTCTTTCTATTTGAAAGCAGACATGGAATTTATCACCAGATTACACTCAGTTTTGTTCACTTTCATCTATTAAATGATTTGTTCTTTGATATGTTAAATGTCAATAATGATACTATTCTGTTTCCAACTGTTTCCATTTATGTTCTGACCGCTCCGGTGGCCTAGTGGTTAGAGCGTCCGCCTCGGATGCGGGAGGTCGTGGGTTCGATCCCCGGCCTAGTCATACCAAAGACTTACAAAAATGGTACTAATAGCTGCCTCGCTTGGCGCTCAGCATTAAGAGGTTAGTGTTAGGACTGGTCGGGCTGGTGTCAGGATAATGTGACTGGGTGGGACATCATGCTACATGTCTGCGGCATGATGTCCCAGTGCTAGACATCACTATAAACTGCCACACTGCAGACATCGTAGCGATATGACTGAAAACTTGTTAAAGCTACGTTAAAAATCCAACACACAACAACAACAACATTTATGTTCTTTCTAATTAATTAAATTCAATGTTTTAAATATGTTCGCAATTAAGTTGATTTTGTTTGCCAGAATTTCATATCAAAAGGATAACAACATCTGTTAACAGATTTGTCAATTCAAATCTTAAAGTGTATCAAATATGTTTCATGGTTTGCATTTTACATGATAGATTTCAGTGTTGTATTTCGTCATCTTATTAATGTTTTGCGCAGTATCTCAGCTGATTGGAGCGTTAAACTGAGTTGCAGGGCAAGAATGAGGTGCACTGTCTGTTCCTTTAATTTGAAGTCCATTATTTGTTTTTCATAGATGTTGATGTTATAATTAAGTCACAAACTCATAAGACGTTTATGCTGTTTCTTATGCATTTTCTCTGTTTGTTTTATTATCTATTTTCGTTTGACTCATTTTACTTTTCGGGACAATGTCTTTAATACATGTATCCAATAAAATGTTCATGATCGTAACATATTTGATACAAACTTAAATCAGAGTAAATATTCAATAGCCAAATATTAAAATGGTAGAAAATTTTATGCAATGCCACTTGACATTTATTTATGAGACCACGATAGGAAGGAATAAGATGGATAGGCAAAAAAGTCGCATATTTCTATATTAATATTTCGCATTGTTTAATTGCATAACCATGGATCGCAACTAGTGCCCTATGTAGACGGCATGGGCTAAAAATGGGGAATTTTAGAAACGAGCACAAATTTGTTCTTATTTGTCATCATTTGTATTGTGGCGTCTACTAAGGCATGTTTTATTTCGTATAAATACAAACATTCGTCGGTGACATTTACGTTCAAGAGCGGCGGCATTATTATATGACGAGTCATGTTTGCAGAAAGCACGATGTCCTACTTCATTATTTTACTTTTTTGCAATGACACTGGGGATCAGTTGGGGTGATATCAAACGTTGAATCAACGATATCCAAATTCAGAGATAAATACCTGAATATATAATCTTGAAATCGGATGTGATAAAATTAAAGTCTGCCTGTTTTTGTCCGATATTCTTCACAGTACATACAAACACACACACGCAAAATTTCAGGGACATATTTCTATTTTAAATCGACACATCCGACCTTCAAATCTATTCAGTCACATCCGATGCCAGTTTAAAACTACCCCACTATCCCCCCTATCCCAGAAAAGGAGGCCGTCGTCTCTAGTCGGTTTTAAATAAACTTTCATAATCCCTGTGAAGTATTTATTACACCGCGTAAGCAGGAACACCACAGTCTTCATGGAAAATTGAAGTCAACCTAAACTGGATATTTTCATATTAGCCAGGAAGATACATTCGCGAAAATATTAGGCACTAAAATGCAAATCATAGAACCAAGGAGATCCGTTATTTGCTGAATTTGTTTGCCGCGAATATATGTCAAATTTTGAACATTCGCCGTAGCTTATGACGCTAAAACATTATGGTAACATTATGGTTAACAGTGACTTACCGGGTAAGTTAACATGTGTACGTTGATCACTGTATGGCTACAGTTCAACCGCACAGACGACAAAAATAAATATTTAAACAACCTAGATTGGAGGAAATTGACCCACACACATGATACGTATACGGTATGAAACGGGGGGGGCGGGGGGGGCTCCGGGAGAGATAGTTTCCATCTGTGGCGATCGAGGAGCAAAAAGTTGATATCCTAAAAATATGAAGAGCGTATAAGATTAATATGTGAGTACGAATTGATGGTGTGCTCATAAAAATATGGGGAGCGTATAAGATTAATATGTGAGTACGAATTAATGGTGTGCCCATACAAATATGGGAAGCATATAAGATTAACATGTGAGTACAAATTGATGGTGTGCTCATAAAAATATGGGGAGCATATAAGATTAATATGTGAGTACGAATTGATGGTGTGCACATATAAGCACAGGTTAGTTAGATCGTCATACAAAAGCGAAGTTTTCAAATGGATGATATACCAACAAGAGAAAGTCAATAATGATATAGTCAGCGCAAAGAAATATACACTAAATCCTATATTTGCTTTGATAAAAATACTAAACATTTCTTAATATTAAACACAACATTTTGAGATTAGAGTCTCGTAAAGACATTTCGTGACTATATATAATTTAAGTATTGGAATAATAGCTGATCTAGAAAATACTAGCTGGTGGCGGAAACACGTCAAAACTGTGAAACACTATCTTTTCAATGGTGGCCCCGAGTGGACGAATGGTATAACGCGCTCGCCTTTTCGGATGACTGTCATCTCACCTCGTGGGTTCGAGTAGCAGGCTCGGCTAACGTGCGTACAAGAGAAAGCTTGCCATTAGCTTTTCGTGGGTCGGTGGTTCCTCCCGGGGTTTTCCAGGGTTCTTCCTCCACCAGTTATACTGACCGCCATGTATAGCCTACCTTGTGCTGAAAAATGGCGTTAAACCCTACAACAACAACAACAATCCTTTCAATGGTTGCATTTAAAATCATACATAAAATTTCAGCATTCATCTCTTTCTTTCTTGAGTAGTCGCATCTATTCCCTGATCTTTTAGCAACATCCTTTTGTCAGGGACAAACTATTTCATTTGCGGGGGTAGGATGGGGCAGGGGATAGAGTGGGAGCGGAGGGGATTTTATTTTCGAATATTTCGTTTTCTCTTTACCTACATGCCTCAATATAAATTGTCTTCTACAAATATAATGGATATAATTATCTCATTTTCCCACAATTCAGAGCAAAATACTTTTTCAGCCTATTTAAAAGTCGGAATTTGTTTAAAATTATGAAAATTTATGAAAATTAAATGGTCGATTCCTTATGAAATTCTCTCCCCCCGGTTTCTTTCTTTGTTCGACTGCCCGTCTCTACTGGACCGCTATGAGCTCTTTCTTTGTTTCTCCTTCATGAGAACTGTATCAAACCTGGGTTTGCTTGCATATAAAGCATCATGATCCAAGATGACAGCTATGCTTGTCACCAACTGCGTTTCCGCCTGAAATTTGCGAGTAATGTAAGAGATATTATTTCATTTTCATGTGAATGAGTATTAAATTGACTTTTTACATTTCTATTTTCAAGATTAATAATTGATTATTTAAATTATCTTCCCATCCTGGAATAGGTATTGAAGGTCAAGGTCAGTTTGAAAATGTTGATGTCAGTTGAAAGTGAGGAAAAAGATTGTCCTTGTTGTATGCTATATATGGCGGCCTCTATAACTGGTGCAGGAAGAACCTGAGAAAAAACAAGAACCACCGACCCACGGGAAGCTAATGGCAAGCTTTCTAACATACCCACATTAGCCGAGATGTAGACCCGAATCCACGACGACAGACGTGAAATGGCAATGATTGGTAAGGGCTATTATTATTATTATTATATACTTGTATCTCATCCAATTCAAAAAGTGCAATAATTATCACTTTCATGTATTTCACTTACATCAGATATGATGTTCTTTTGTTACATCTTATTGTATCCCATGATGTATGGATGTGTATCATGGGCCAGTGGCCTGTACTACAAAAAAACACATTATTATTATTATTATTATTATTATTATTATTATTATTATTATTATTATTATTATTCAAAGAAAGGATCGACTAAAGCTGAATTGCTGTCATCTGACATTATAATAAAATATTACGTTGCAAATTAAGGTATGTCCATCTGTCGACATAGCATTAGTAGGTCACAGTTAAACAGCTATGGTATGATGTTAATAGTTAATTATCAACTTACCTACTGACCTACCTGTTTATCTTCCTACAATATATTTTTTTACTTTTGGCTAAAAATATTCCCCTAATATATAATTTTAATGCAGTCCCCAAATATACAATCCAAATACATGTATGCATGCACGCACGCGCAATCACACACACACACACACACACACACACACACACACACACACACACACACATACATACATACATACATACAAGTAATAA